>SJYC01041618.1:0-45037 GCA_006408675.1 Madoqua kirkii | reverse complement strand
ACTTTGGCATAGTCAATAAAGCAGAAATAGATGTTTTTCTGGAACTTTCTTGCTTTTTCCATGATCCAGCAGATGTTGGCAATTTGATCTCTGGTTCCTCTGCCTTTTCTAAACCCAGCTTGAACATCAGGGAGTTCATGGTTCACGTATTGCTGAAGCCTGGCTTGGAGAATTTTGAGCATTACTTTACTAGCATGTGAGATGAGTGCAGTTGTGCGGTAGTTTGAGCATTCTTTGGCATTGCCTTTCTTTGGAATTGGAATGAAAACTGACCTTTTCCAGTTCTGTGGCCACTGCTGAGTTTTCCAAATTTGCTGACATATTGAGTGCAGCACTTTCACAGCATCATCTTTCAGGATTTGAAACAGCTCAACTGGAATTCCGTCACCTCCACTTGCTTTGTTCATAGTGATGCTTTCTAAGGCCCACTTGACTTCACATTCCAAGATGTCTGGCTCTAGATTAGTGATCACACCATTGTGATTATCTGGGTCTTGAAGATCTTTTTTGTACAGTTCCTCTGTGTATTCTTGCCACCTCTTCTTAATTGCTTCTGCTTCTGTTAGGTCCAGAGTATTTCTATCCTTTATCGAGCCCATCTTTGCATGAAATGTTCCCTTGTATCTCTAATTTTCTTGAAGAGATCTCTAGTCTTTCCCACTCTGTTCTTTCCCTCTATGTCTTTGCATTGATCGCTCAAGAAGGCTTTCTTATCTCTTCTTGCTATTCTTTGGAACTCTGCATTCAGATGCTTATATCTTTCCTTTTCTTCTTTGCTTTTTGCCTCTCTTCTTTTCATAACTATGTGTAAGGCCTCCCCAGGCAGCCATTTTGCTTTTTTGCATTTCTTTTCCATGGGGATGGTCTTGATCCCTGTCTCCCGTACAATGTCATGAAGCTCATTCCATAGTTCATCAGGCACTCTATGTGTCAGATCTAGGCCCTTAAATCTATTTCTCACTTCCACTGTATAATCATAAGGGATTTGATTTAGGCCATACCTGAATGGTCTAGCAGTTTTTCTTGCTTTCTTCAATTTGAGTCTGAATTTGGTAATAAGGAATTCATGATCTGAACCACAGTCAGCTCCTGGTCTTGTTTTTGTTGACTGTATAGAGCTTCTCCATCTTTGGCTGCATAGAATATAATCAGTCTGATTTTGGTGTTGACCATCTGGTGATGTCCATGTGTAGAGTCTTCTCTTGTGTTGTTGGAAGGGGGTGTTTGCTATGACCAGTGCATTTTATACAATATATATTTTTATCTGTTTATTGATATTAACATTTTAATATAAGAGCACACACATTTCTTTTTAGTTTTCAAGAGATCTATGAAGCCAAAAGGCAGGAGCTCTTGGAGCAATGTCAGAGGGAAGAAGAAGAGTTGAAGCAGAAGTTTATGCAGCGAGTAAAGGAGAAAGAAACAGCATTTAAAGAAGCTGAAAAAGAGGCAAGTCCTGCTAGTTTGATATAATCCATATTCAAGTTTAGATACCTATTAAATTGGGGGTTTTCATCTCAAGAGTTTAGATGATTTTGTTGAAGGATACTTTCTATTCTTCAAAAAGTAGCTATTTACCATGTAAGTTTTGGATGCAGCCTTTAAAAAAATTATTGCCTGTAATCTTATTTTTCCTAGAGCATTTGGACAATCAGTTTTTTTGAATTTTTTTTCACTGAAGTATAAATTGACTTACAATATTATATCAGTTTCAGGTATACAAAATTGAGTCAATATTTTTATATATTAAATACCATCTGTCAATGAGGAGGGCATAGCATCCCACTCAATATTCTTGCCTGGAGAATCCCATGGACAGAGGAGCCTGACAGGCTACACTTCAGAGGGTTACGCAGAATCAGACACGACTGAAGCGACTTAGCATGCACGCATGCACCATTTGTCAGCAGAGAAAGTTATTAAAATATTATTCACTATATTCTGTGTGCCGTACATTACATCGCCATGACTTATTTTATAACCGGAAGTCTGTATCCTTTAATCTTCTTCACTTATTTCATTCATCCCTCTCCTCTGGCAATCACCAGTTTGTTCTCTGTATCTATGAGTGTGTTTCTGTTTCATTTTGTTTATTCATCTGAATTGTTTTCTTTGGATTCTCTGTATAAGTGAAATCATATGGTATCTATCTTTCTCTTTCTTATCTGTTATCTACCTCTGACTTAGTTTACTTAGCATAATACTCTCGAGGTCCTTTCATGTTGTCTCAAAAGGCAAGGTCTCTCTCTTTTCTTTTTTAAACGGCTAATGTTCCATTGTATGTATATATATGTATACATATAGCACATCTTTAAGTAAAAAGTTTTCTCAGTGATTTTGCTATCATTTATAAATACCACAGTCTCACATCCCCAACCTTTCCAATCATTCTTCTTGCCATTATATGTAGATGCTCATTTGCCCTCAGGTCTGAAAATGTACTTACCAGAGATACAACTCCAGCAGAGACACTTTTTGAGACTACTATTACGATCAAGTGCTATTCTAATGATTAGGGTAGGTTTGATAATCAGAAGGAAAGAAACGTGTTCCTGGGGATGTGCCCCCATAGGGTGCTTTAAGTCACAACTGCGGGTTTGTTTTACAGCTACAGGACAAGTTTGAACATCTTAAGAAGATCCAACAAGAGGAGACAACGAGACTTGAGGAGGAGAGGAGACAATTGGAAGAAGAAATCCTAGCATTTTATAAAATGAAGGCCTCCCCTGGAACCTTGCAGAGTCCGGTGTGTACCAGTATAAAGAAGGACAAAGAGCGTAAGAAATAATCCTTACCACTCTGTGTGTGGTACAGCCCTTTCACTCTCTCGCTCATCCTCCTGTGAGATTTTCCTCATAGCACTTAATTCTGATTGAAATTATGTTAAGTTTTAAAATTTGTTTACTTGCTGTGTATTTCCTCTCCCTAGAAGGTGAGCTTCTTGAGAGCACATGCCTTGATCATATTGTTAGATGCTTTATCATCAGGGTTTAGAACAAGAGTAGCCCAGAATTGGTGCTCAATAAATATTTGCTAAAATGAAAGAAGATCAAAGATGTATGTAGCACAGTGTAAAAGTGTTGATTTGTGGAAATTCTTTTACCATAGCCCTACCTGTGACTCTGGTGACCAAGTATATGTATTATTTCATATCTAAATGGAAATAGGGGATTTGTTGGCACGCAGTATTACAGAAAGCGAATTCTTATGCTCATATTCCTTATAAAATTCTACTGATAATAGTTTCTTGATAGTTTTTATTAAATAAAATGCTGTTTCTGATTATAACTCTTATACTTGTATGTTAGACCTTGTAAAACTAATATTGGAATAAAACTTCAGAAGTGAAAGAGTCAGAGAATAATGTGAAACCATGAGTAACATTTGGATGATAATATTACGCCTTACATACTAACATTTACTTAAAACTAAAGTTATCACAGTTTTAGAAAATAAAGTAGATTTTTAAAACTATTTCCAAAGTTTCTTTCTGACTATATATCCTGAATTTTTTGCATTTACAATGTCAGTTCACCTGTTTGTGTGGCTGAACGTTACCATGACTTATTCAGCAAAAGTACTACCCTTGAGGGTCTGTGTATATTTACTCTGAAATTTTTCTCATATTCCTGAAAGAATAAAAAATTTTTCTGTTGTAATTTTTTTGCTGCTTTTATTTCAAAGGCAGCATTTTTTTTTCAGGGCATCAGGATATTGTGATTTAGGTTGGAAAGGGAAAACCTGAAATACTGAAAAAGTTGAGAAACAATGAAGAAAGAAATATCAATACATCAAAGCAATGTTAAAAAAAAAAAGCAATGTTAGAATATAAACAAAACATGTGGTATCATTAATTTAAGGGACATGGGATAAAGAAAAAGGGGAAAAAAAGACATCCGAAGACAGCAAAAATATCAGGCATCCAAAATGCCAATCTTGTTCTTGGCTACTTATGGGAACTTTTCCAGCCCCAAGGTAAACACTCCTGTCACTCATTGAAAGTGAGAGTGCTGACAAGACTTTTCAGAGCCCCCTTTATGTCCTTGTTCCTCAGAGAGTAAATAAATGGATTCAGCATTGGCGTGACCACAGTGTACATCACAGAGGCTGTTGCGCTGGTTCTGGAATTTTGGGTAGTGGCAGAATTGAGGTACACCCCAAGACCTGTGCCATAAAACAAGCAAACGACTGAAAGATGAGACCCACAGGTGGAAAATGCCTTGTACTTCCCCCTTGCTGATGTAATCCTCAGTATGGAGGAGACAATCCGAGAATAAGAAACAACAATGCCAGAGAGGGGAATAATGCCCATGAGCACAGTGGCAAAATACATCTCTATGATACTGAGAAGATTGTCAGAACAGGCAAGTTGGATAACCTGATTGATTTCACAGAAGAAATGGGGGATCTCCAAGTCAGTACAAAAGGACAGCCGCAACACCAGCAAACCGCGTAGCAAAGAGTCCAGGACACTCAATATCCAAGATGCCAGCAAGAGCAAGGCACAGAGCTGGGGGTTCATCTTGCTTGTGTAGCGCAGTGGATGGCAGATGGCTACGAACCGGTCATAGGCCATCGCAGAGAGGAGGAAGATGTCCACTTCTGCAAAAAGGATGAAAAAATACAGCTGAGTGAGGCAGCCTTCATAGGTGATGCCTTTGTTCTGGATGTAGAGGTTCAGCAGCATCTTTGGGATGGTGGTAGAGGTGAAACAGATGTCTGAAAAAGACAATTGGAGAGGAAGAAGTACATGGGTGTGTGGAGGTGGGAGTCATAGATGGTGGTCAGAATGATGAGCAGGTTTCCAGCAATAGTTATCAGGTACATGGAGAGGAAAAGCCAAAAGAGAAGAGGCTGCAACTCTGCCTCATCTGACAGTCCAAGGAGAAGAAATCCTGAAAACTGCGTGTGATTTTCCTGTTCCATATAGCAGGTGTGACTGTCTTGAGAGAGGCAATAAAAAAATACAAACAAACATTGTCAACCAATTGAAATACTACTGATTATATTTCTCATATCATATAAATACAGTTAATATTATAGTTTACACATGATATAAATATCCCTATATTTTGTTAATGGATCAGGGTCAGTATAGCCCAAAAGTTCAGAGCATTAAAAATGTAGCCAATCTCCTTCTACCACTGTCCCCACTTCAGTATGCAAACTAGCCATTCGTCATATAACAAACGGCTATATTCCTCAAAGCCAGCATTATTTCTACCATTTCTCTGAGATAGAATTATGTAGCTCCTTGCTCTTCATTATCACTCATGGACTCACAGCATTAGCATCATCTGGAAAGCTTGTTAGAAATGCAGGATTATATAAGAAAACTTAGGGATTTCCCTGATGGACCAGTGGCTAAAACTCTGCGCTCCCAGTGCAGGAAGCCCAGGTTTGATCCCTAGTCAAGCAACTAGATTCCACATGCCGCAACTAAGACCTGGCACAGCCAAATCTAAAAAAAATTCTTTTTTTTTTTTTAAAGAAAACTTTTATGAAGCTCATGGCTAATAAGAATGCAGCCATGGTTCTAACCAACTTGTTCGTCAATTCATTTGATCCTCATAGTGCTACGAGGTAGGCAAATTGCCACTTATTGGCTGCTTAAAGCAACAGTGGCTCAGCAGTAAAGAATCTGCCTGCAAAGCAAGAGACCCGGATTCAACCCGTGAGTTGGGAAGAGCCCCCAGAGGAGGGCATGGCAACCCACTCCAGAATTCTTGCCTGGAGAATCCCACGGACAGAGGAGCCTGGTGGGCTACAGTCCATGGAGTCGCAAAGAATCAGACATGACTGAGGTACCTAGCACAAAGCAATACCAGTGTATTTTCTTACAGTTCAAGAGTCTATACTTTTGAAATCAGTTTCACTGAGCTGAAGTCAAGGTATTGGCATGGTTGGCTCCTTCTGGAGGCTCTGTAGTGGAGTATGTCTTTTCCAGATTCTGGAGGCTGTCTGGATTCTTCGGTCCTTTTGTTCACATTACTCCAACCTCTTGTTTCCATCATCTCATGGTCTTCTGTCTCTTTGATCTTCTGCCCCCTTTATAAGGAAAGCTATGATTAAAATAAGTCCACCCAGACAAGCCTAACCCTAACCCTGCCTTTTGGACCTCTTTCCCACTCCCCTTATTCCACCCCTTTAGGTCATCACAGAGAAGCCAGCCAAGCTTCCTGTGCCTTATACCAGGTTCCCACTAGCTATCTGTTTTACACATGGCAGTGTATATATGTCAATCTTAATCTCCCAGCTCGTCCCACCCTCCCCTTCTGCCCCTGTATCTACATGTCTGTTCTCGACATCTGTGTCTCTATTCCTGCCTTGGAAATAAATTCATCTGTACCTTTTTTCCAGATTCCACATATATGCGTTGATACCCTATCTTTGTTTCTCTCTTTCTGACTTACTTCACTCTGTATGAGACTCTAGGTCCATCCACGTCTCTATAGATGATCCTGTTTCATTCCCTTTAGGGGCTGAGTAATATTCCATTGTGTATATGTACCACATCTTCTTTATCCATTCATCTGTCGATGGACATTTAGGTTGCTTCCGTGTTCTGGCTATTGTAAACAGTACTGCAATGAAACAGCCAAGATATGGAAACATCCCTGGTTCTGAATTCTGGTTTCCCAACCATGAACAAATATTCAGAAAGTACTGGCTTATTCTTATGCACTGTGTCTCTCAGATATTTCAATTATTTCCCCATTACGTCTGTCCCATCTCTGTGGTCCCTCATCATCTCTTCCTCTGAAATGCCAGGAGACTAGCATGTCTCCAGCACAATTATTGCATTGGCCCCAGAGAGATCTTTCTACAGTGTAAACCTACTCATGTACCATAGTTTCCTTTCTTCAGATATTGGACCAGTTTTGTATTAAATTTAGAAATACCCTAATTGTATAACAGGGCACTTACTGATTTTTGTCTTGAAAAGCCAATTTCATCTTTTACTGTTCTTCATCTCCCCCACATTGTTCTCTAAGCATTTAGGATTATTTTTCATATTGTAAGTATGCAATGCACTTCTTAAAAATTGTGGTAAAATCACATAACATAAAATTCACGACTGTGATCATTTGAAAGTATACAATTTCATGGCACTTAGTATAGTCACAGTGTTGTATGAACATCATCAGTATTTAGTTCCAGAAATTTTTTGCTATCCTAAAAGAAAACCTTGTACCCATCAAGCAGTCATTCACCATTTACCTTTCCTCTAATCTCTGGCAACCACGAATCTACCTTCTGTCTCTACATATTTGTCTATCCTGGATATTTCATGTAAATAAAACCACACAATACACAGCCTTTTGTGTCTGGCTTCTTTCGCTTATTATTACTCCACATTTTTACACCCCAATTTCTTCTGCCAAGAGAGCTTATACCTTGAAAATTCCAATTTCTCCATCAAGACTCATTCCAACATTTTTCTCAGGGTGCATACTCTAATTTACCCTAGGTCTTTATTGCCCCCCCCGCTCCCTGACAGAGCTGAACAGTTTTATTGCACTCTGTCAACACTGTTTTGCCTACTGTGAGATTTTTTAAAAAATATTTATTTATCTGGCTGTACGGGGTATTAGGGGTGACATGCAGGATCTTTTCTTTTCTTTTTTTTCAGTTGCAGCATGGGAACTCTTAGTGGTGACATATGGGATCTAGTTTCTTGACCAGGGATTGAACCCAGACCCCCTGCATTAGGAGTGTGGAATCTTAACCACTGGACCACCAGGGAAGTCCCCATATGCCCCTTTTAAAGGGATGGTAGCTGTCTGGCTCCAGCTACTTTTTGCCCAGTGGGAATATGGTCCTCAAGGTGTCTAATCTTCCAAACTGTCTAGAGAAACCATAAATCTAGACTGTATATGAACCTTATCCCAATTTGGTAGGGAAGTCCTTATCATGGGATATTACTTTTAGTTTTTTGGTCTTAGTCCCCTCTTTGATGGAAAGAGTAACATCTTATCCCTTCCTTTATTACAGAACACAGTTAAGTGTTCAATTTAGAGTAATCCTTGCTAATTATTCCCGGAATGAAAGAGTTTGAATAGAAATTGTTGATAGTGGAAGATAAGAGAAACAGAAACAAAAGGAAAAGCTGAAGTGGATATGGAAGATAAACAGGAGAAAATGCGGGAGAGGAGGGAAGGGGCAGCCCATGCAACTGAACTAAAAGCCAAAGCAGATAAACCATATTAAGGAACAATAGGCCACAGTTGATGCTAAAACTGTTTCCAGGTTCTTAAAACTGGAAAGTCTTGGTTTTGCTGAACTTTTATTTCTTTATCTCTGTTAGGAACCTTGAAAGTTGATACCATTAATAGGGATCCTCCCTCCATAGTTCATTTATCTCATTTTTTTCTGCACTTACAAGGATTCTCTGGCTTCCCAAGTTGTATCACTAGAGTCAACTTACATTGATTCCTTTTCTGTTTCTCCTGTGAACAATTGTTAAAAGATGGGAGTTCTGCCCCCAGGAAGGGCAGGGAGACAAAATCACTCATGAGATCTCTGGAAGATACAGTTGTGCTTCCTCTATCACTGATTAAACCAAATTGCCAAAGATGTACAAAAAAAGAAACCCATTACAGCTTCAGAAGTTTCCAGGATCAAAGTCTCATTGTGCCTCATTAAATAAATTGTTACACTGTTACTCTGTTCTCTGAGGACTAGAATTATCTAGACGCTAAGGAGCTAAATAAAAGTTGGTTTTGTTTTGGCAGTCATGCCTCTTGGGAGTAGCTATGGATCTCAATGTATGTCTTCTAATCAAGGTTAGGATTATTCCCTTAGATGTGATCTGTAGGGAGCAGAGTATAAGGATGGTCCCCTTTATATCTAAGTGTACTTAACTCATTATAGACCTAAAGCAAAGGGTTGGAGAAAGTCTGCTGAGCTCCCTAGGCTTTGACCAAGAAATTTGAAAATGATCAAAAAATGTAAAAATTACAAAGCTTCATTGTTTCTGTGCACAAAACATTATTATTGTTATTTCTAAACATTAGTTATCTGGACCTTTGCTTCTCCTTCAACTAAAAGATTTTATAACCATTGTTATCAGTAATCATTGTTTATACTTCATTTATCTTATTATTTTACTTGTATAAATTTAATAAAAATGGAATTTCTTATTACAGTCTAAATATAGACTCTCTTCAGTGTCTAATGTACCTTTTTCACATAAATGTCTATTGTATTAATACATTTTCCAACATCAATCATTCTCAGCAAATCAAAATAGTCCACCAAACAGAAATGGGTTTTTAAATACTTGCCCATTTGGGGACATTTATTTGCTTTCTGAGTTTTCTTTATGACAATATTAATTGATTTTATGTATGTCATTTTAGAACTATGTAAACTATATCTTTGTTTTAAAGATACTTCCTTGATCATGTTATAAATGATCATCTATTCCACGATATTCAGTTCAGTTCAGTTCAGTCACTCAGTCATGTCCGACTCTTTGCAACCCATGGACTGCAGCACACAAGGCCTCCCTGTCCATCACCAACTCCCAGAGTTTACATAAACTCATGTCCATTGAGTCAGTGATGCCATCCAACCATCCCATCTTCTGTCGTCCCCTTCTCCTCCCACCTTCAACCTTTCCCAGCATCAAGGTTTTTTCCAGTGAGTCAGTTCTTCGCATCAGGTAGCCAGAGTATTGGAGTTTCAGCTTCAGCATCAGTCCTTCCAATGAATATTCAGGACTGATTTCCTTTAGGATGGACTGGTTGGATCTCCTTGCAGTCCAAGCGACTCTCAAGAGTCTTCTCCAACACCACAGTTCAAAAGCTAAAAATGTTTATGCTGTCAAATTTTTATTTTTTGTGCCATATTTTTATTTATCTATCTGCATAAAATGCTTAAGTAATGAGTAGAAAAGTGTTATTTCTGTCTACAACAGTTTTATGTCAGGTGCCAGGTTACTCTTTCAAACAAACTTCAGAATCATCTAGCCTTGTTGCAAGAAAAATACTATGGATTTATCCAATACTCGATTAAACTTCAAATTTAATTTGCAAACAATCGACATATTTATTGCATTCAGAATTCCATTCCAATAACAAGAATTTGCCTTTAGGTATTTCAGCCTCTTTTGGGATAAGTTTTCCTGTAGTTTGTAGATTATACTAATTTACTGATAATAGTATTTTAATATATTTTAGGTTGACTTCCATTAAGATATTTCCCCTATTATCTGATATATTAGGAAAACTTTTGATATTTCTGTATTTTTGAAGTATCATGTAAATTTTCGGGATTTTTTTTTCTTAATTTTAAGATTATTTGCAAAATTCAACTTTATACTAATAATGTGTTAGTAGTTCAGTCTTGTCTGCCTCTTTGCAGCCCCATGGACTGTAGCTTACCAGGCTCTTCTGCTCATGGAATTCTCTAAGCAAGAATACTGGAGTAAGTTGCCATCTCCTTCTCCAGGGGATCTTCCCAGCCCAGGGATCAAACCTGGGCCCCCATATTGCATGCAGATTCTTTACTGTCTGAACCACCAGAGTTTTATAAAACCTATTTCACTTTTAGGTCTTATTGCATTGATTTGACATTTCATTGCACTATGAAAATTTATGGCAGGAGTTGGGAATTCTTGATGGCAAATTGAAGATAGTGATGTTTAAAGACCCAGACCTCATCTCCTTCCATGGGTACACCAAAACTGCAACTACTTACAAGCAACTATCTATGAGAACAGTCTCCATGATAACAAGAACAACAATATTCCTTTAGACTAGTAGAAAAGATCTTCTACAGCTAAAGATATAAAGAAGGAACCACAGTGAGTCAAGTAGGCAGAACAGAGATGGAGCCCCACCCACCAGAGGCCAGCTGCTGTAGGACCCTCCTGAGCCCTGGTTACCCCAAGACCTGGCCCCACTCACCAAAAACCCAGGACCAGCCACATCCACCAGCAGGCTGACAGTAGCTCTGGAACCAGAGTGTCCCTACAGCCATTATGTCAAGACTTGGCTTACCCATTAGCAGGCAGGAATGAGACTACCCTGAGGCATAGCCCCACCAATCAGTGGCTGGCAGCCTTGGCACAAGACAACCTGACAACCAACTAGACCTGCCATGCCCACAACAGACAGCTCACTACAACAGAAGGACTCATGCAGCCCACACAGAGGGCATCTCTAAACCATGTAGCTCTAGTGACCTGAAGGGAGTGGACTCCTGGACCCCATAGGATATTTCCTACATAAGGCCACTTCTCCAAGATCAGGAAATATAACTAACCTACCAAATACATAGGAATAAACATGACAAATCATGCAAAATGAGGTAAGGAGACATATGCTCCAAATGAAGAAACAAGATTAAACCCCAGAAGAACTAAACTGATTGAAGTGGAAACAAGTGATCTACCCAATAAAGAATTTAAGGTAATGATCATAAAGATACTCAAAGAACTTGATGAAGGGACGAATAGAGTGAGAAGTTAGAAGTTTTTAATAAAGAGTTAGAAAATATAAAGAAACAAGGAGAACTGAAGAATACAATAACTGAAATAAAAATACACTTAGAAGAAATCAACAGTAGATTAGATGACATGAAGAACAGACACACAAACTGGAAGACAGAATAGTGGAAATCACTGTAGCTAAACAGAAAAAGAAATTTAATGAGAAGAGTTTAAGAGACCTCTGAAACAACAGTAAGTGTACTAATATGTTCTTATCATAGGGATTTCAGAAGAAGAGGACAGAAAGGGCAGAGGACATATTTGAAGACATAATAGCAATAAACTACACTAACCTGGGAAGGGAAACAGATGTCTAAGTCCAGTAAGTACAGAGTCTCAGACAGAATCACCATAAAGAAGGCCACATCAAGACATTTTGTAATTAAAATAGAAAAATTAAATATAAAGACAAAATATTAAAAGCAGCAAAGGAAAAGCAACAAGTTGTATACAAGGAAACTCCTATAAGGCTATCAGCTGACTTTTTGGCAGGAAGTCTGCAAGCCAGAGAGGAATGATGTGATGTATTTAAAGTGGTAAAAAAGAGGAAAACCTACAACTAAGAATACTTTACTCAGCCCTTCCGCTTCTCAGACCTGACCTTCCGGCAGTCGGGCCGCGCGCTGAGCCGACGTTGATAGGTCTTCGCGATTCGGCCCGACGCGCCCCCCTCGCGACATCATGGTGGCGTACTGGCGACAGGCTGGACTCAGCTACATCCGATACTCCCAGATCTGTGCAAAAGCAGTCAGAGATGCACTGAAGACCGAATTCAAAGCAAACGCCATGAAGACTTCTGGCAGCAGCGTAAAAATTGTGAAAGTGAAAAAGGAATGATCTACCCTGAGTACAGCCTGAATGCTGCATGTTCAAGGTGAAGGTGTGGACACACATTATAGCAGATTGGAAACCCATCTCCCTTCATGGAAAAAAAAACAATACCTGCCTTGTTCATAGATTGACAGTGCCAGTAAATTAAAGTACCGTTAAAAAAAAAAAAATACTTTACTCAGTAAGGCTTTCATTCAGATTTGAAAGTGAGATAAAAATTTTACAGACAAAAAAGCCTTAAAGAATTCCAGAACTATGAAATCAGCTTTACAAGCAACCCTAAGCAGAAAAGAAAAGTCACAGCTAGACATGGGAAAAGCATGAAAGGAAAAAATCTCATTAGTAAAGGCAAATATACGATAAAGATAGTAGATCAACCACTTATAAATCAAGTAGGAAGGTTAAAAGGCAAACACAGTAAAATCATCTATATCCACAGTAGGGATACACAAAACAAAAGGATGTAAAATATGATGTCACAAACAGTAAACACAGGCAGAGGGACTAAAAATGTAATGTTCTAAAATGCATTTGAAGTTAAGCAATTAGCAATTTAACATAATGATTTTTATAAGTTGCTTATATATATATGTAGATTGCTACATATAAACTTTATAATAAACACAAACTAGAATAGATGTATTAGATATACACACAAAAAGAGAAAAGAAACCAAACATAGTAACAAAGATAGTTGTCAAATCGCAGGGCAGAGAACAAAGAAAAAGAAGGGGATGAAAGAGAACCCCCAAAACAACTCAAAAAAAATGTTTTAAAAATGGCAACAAGTACATATCTATCAATAATTACTCTAAAATTAAATGGACTAACTGCATCAATCAAAAGGCATACAGTGACCAAATGGATACAGAAACAATACTCAAATACATGCTGTCAACAAAAGACTCACTTCAGATCCAAAGACACACACAAACTGAAAGTGGAATCTGTTCACCATTGATTTCTATGTCTGTCTTCACACTAAACTACAATGTCTTGATCTTTGCACCTTTAGAGTAAGTTTTGAAGTCAAGTAGTATGAGACCTTCTCTTGTTTTCTTTCAAAACTCTTTCGGCTATTATAGGTTCTTTGCATTGTTATATAAATATTACATAATGGTCAATTTCTATCAAGCAGTCCTAACAAATTTTAATTTGGACTTTACAGCATTCACAGAGCAGTTTAGGCAGACTTGCTCTATATCAGGTCATTTCCCATGAGCTCTAAAACATTACTTACTTCTAACATCAATTCATAATCTAGGGGAATTTCCTGAGTTTATCAGTAAAGAACCAAAGACCAAAATGTTTTACTTCCTGTCATTAAGGAAATATTCAACAGGGAGGTGTAAACTTGAGTATGCAGAGACTCAGCTACCAAGTCCCACATCTGACCACCTAATGTCAGACCTGAGGTGTGGAACGGTCCTTGGTAGAGAAGGTCTCAAAATACCTCCATCTGACTCTAACAGTAGATCACAATCTTGATATTCAAAGCGGTAAACAGAAGAGGACCAGCAGCACCAATATCAACTCAGAACTTCACTTTCACAACTAGTTCCAAATATAGACTCTCTGGGCTTGCTTAAGCAGAATCTGCATTTGAACAAGATTCCCAAGTGATTCATATACACATTAATGCTAGAGATCTTTTGGTCTAAAATACTATTTCTTAAAATGTTGACATTTGTGTTAGATAATTGTTATTTTAAATTAGTTAATTGTTTTCGTTTTGGCTGTGCTGGGCCGTTGTTGCCGTGCACCGGCTTATTGAAATAGCTTCTCTTGTGGAGCCCTGGCTCTAGAGTGCAGGCTCAGTAGCTGTAGTGCATGGGCTTAGCTGCTCGGCGTCACGTGGGATCTTAGTCCCCCAGCCACGGACTGAACCCATGTCTCCTACTTTGGCAGGCAGATTCGTAACTGCTGGACCACCAGGGAAAATTCTTTGGAAAATTTTCCCTGGAAAATTCTTTGTGATGGGAACATCTTGTGCAGTACAGGATGTTGAGCATCATTCTTTGCCTTAACCCAGCAAATGGCAGTAGAACTTTCCCACTTGTGACAACTAAAATTTCTCCCCCAAATGCCAAGTGTGCCTGCAGGCAAAAATACCCAAGTTGAGAACCACTGGCTTTGAGCATGAGAACTAGAAATAACATAATGGAGCTTCAGTCAAACCTCATGCTTTAGTAACTTAAGGTAGATTACTTCACCCATCTAAGCCCAATTTCTGAAAATATAGAATGATATTCAAACAGTATGGACCTCAGTTCAGTTCAGTTCAGTCGCTCAGTCATGTCTGACTCTTTGTGATCCCATGAATTGCAGCACCCCAGGCCTCCCTGTCCATCACCAACTCCCAGAGTTCACTCAGACTCGCATCCATCGAGTCAGTGATGCAGTAAAAATTAAATGAGACAATTTGTATGAGAATCTTAAGTTCAGTTTTTGGTGTATAAAAAGATCCAAATATGTGTGTGTGTGTGTGTGTGTGTGTGTGTGTGTGTGTGTGTATAAACTAATGTTTTCTGAATGGGTGAATTTAACTGAGATGTCCATTGTATCTACTAATGTGGGCAAGAATCCCTTAGAAGAAATGGAGTAGCCATCATAGTGCACAAGAGTCCAAAATGCAGTACTTGGATGCAATTTCAAAAACGACAGAATGATCTGTGTTTGTTTCCAAGGCAAACCATTCAATATCACAATAATCCAAGTCTATGCCCTGACAAGTAATGCTGAAGAAGCCGAAGTTGAAAGGTTCTATGAAGACCTACAAGACCTTCTAGAACTAATACCCAAAAAAGATGTTCTTTTCATTATAGGGGACTGGAATGCAAAAGTAGAAAGTCAAGAAAAACCTGGAGTAACAGACAAATTTGGCCTTGGAGTACAAAACAAAGCAGGGCAAAGGCTAATAGAGTTTTGTCAAGAGAATGCCCTGGTCATAGCAAACATCCTCTTTCAACAACACAAGGGAAGACTATACACATGGACATCACTAGATGGTCAATACTGAAATCAGATTGATTATAATCTTTGCAGCCAAGATGGAGAAGCTCTATACAGTCAGCAAAAACAAGACCAGGAGCTGACTGTGGCTCAGATTATGAGCTCCTTATTGCCAAATTCACTTAAATTGAAGAAAGTAGGGAAAACCACTAGACCATTCAGGTATGACCTAAATCAAATCCCTTATGATTATACAGTGGAAGTGACAAATAGATTCAAGGGATTTGATCTGATAGACAGAGTGCCTAAAAAACTATGGACAAAGGTTCATGACATTGTATGGAGACAGTGATCAAGACCATCTCAAAGAAAAAGAAATGTAAAAAGGCAAAATGGTTGTCTGAGGAGGGCTTACAAATTGCTGAGAAAAGAAGAGAAGCTCAAGGCAAAGGAGAAAAGGAAAGATATACCTATTTGAATGCAGAGTTCCAAAGAATAGCAAGAAGAGATAAGAAAGCCTTCCTCAGCAATCAATGCAAAGAAATAGAGGAAAACAACAGAATGGGAAAGATCTCTTCAAGAAAATTAGAGATACCAAGGGAACATTTCATGCAAAGATGGGCTCGATAAAGGACAGAAATAGTCTGGACCTAACAGAAGCAGAAGATATTAAGAAGAGATGGCAAGAATACACAGAGGAACTGTACAAAAAAGATCTTCATGACCCGGATAATCATGATGGTGTGATCACTCACCTAGAGCCAGACATCCTGGAATGTGAAGTCAAGTGGGCCTTAGAAAGCATCACTACGAACAAAGCTAGTAGAGGTGATGGAATTCCAGTTGAGCTGTTTCAAATCCTGGAAGATGATGCTGTGAAAGTGCTGCACTCAATATGCCAGAAAATTTGGAAAACTCAGCAGTGGCCACAGGACTGGAAAAGGTCAATTTTCATTCCAATCCCAAAGAAAGGCAACGCCAAAAAATGTTAAATTGCACTCATCTCACATGTTAGCAAAGTAATGCTCAAAATTCTCCAAGCCAGGCTTCAACAGTACGTGAGCTGTGAACTTCCAGATGTTCAAGCTGGATTTAGGAAAGGCAGAGGAACCACAGATCAAATTTCCAACATCCATTGGATCATAGAAAAAGCAAGAGGGTACCAGAAAAATATCTACTGCTTTATTGACTATGCCAAAGCCTTTGACTGTGGATCATGACAAACTGTGGAAAATTCTTTAAGAAATGGGAGTACCAGACCACCTTACCTGCCTCTTGAGAAATCTGTATGCAGGTCAACAAGCAACAGTTAGAACTGGACATGGAACAACAGACTGGTTCCAAATCGAGAAAGGAGTATGTCAAGGCTTTATATCATCACCCTGCTTATTTAACTTATATGCAGAGTACATCATGAGAAACGCTGGGCTGGATGAAGCACAAGCTGGAATCAAGATTGCTGGGAGAAATATCAATAACCTCAGATATGCAGATGACACCCACCTTATGGCAGAAAGCGAAGAACTAAAGAGCCTTTTGATGAAAGTGAAAGAGGAGAGTGAAAAAGTTGCCTTAAAATTCAACATTCAGAAAACTAAGATCATGGCATCCGGTCCCATCACTTCATGGCAAATAATTGGGGAAACAATGGAAACAGTGGCAGACTTTATTTTCTTGGGCTCCAAAATCACTGCAGATGGTGACTGCATCCATGAAATTAAAAGATGCTTGCTCCCTGGAAGGAAAGCTATGACCAACCTAGACAGCGTATTAAAAAGCAGAGACATTACTTTGCCAACAAAGGTACATGTAGTCAAAGGTATAGTTTTTCCAGTGATCATGTATAGATGTGAGAGTTGGACTATAAAGAAAGCTGAGTGCTGAAGAATTGATGCTTTTGAACTGTGTTGTTGGAGAAGACTCTTGAGAGTCCTTTAGACTGCAGTGAGATCCTAAAGGAAATCAGTCCTGAATATTCATTGGAAGGACTGATGCTGAAGCTGAAACTCCAATACTCTGGCTACCTGATGCGAAGAACTGACTCACTGGAAAATATCCTGATGCTGGGAAAGATTGAAGGTGGGAGAAGGAGATAACAGAGGATGAGATGGTTGGATGGCATCACTGACTCAATGGACATGAGTTTGAGTAAACCCTGGGAGTTGGTGATGGACCTGGAAGCCTGGTGTGCTGCAGTCCATGGGGTTGCAAAGAGTAGGACATGATTGAGCGTAGTCACCACCACCATATGGTACCAGGCAACGTTACATAATTTTCAAGATTTCTTCTGGGACTATCAAAAGAACCAGAACTGCAGTCCCTCCTATTTGAGCTTTTTTCCTCCATGTACATAATCACTGTGGTGGAAATTGCTTAACATCCCAGCCATCAGTTCAGACTCCCACCTCCACATACCCAGATACTTTTACCTCTCTAATCTGCCCCTTGTAGCCATCTGTTTTTTCACCACCACAATTCCAAAGGTGCTAGTGAATATACAGAGACAGAGAAAAGTTATAACCTATGAAAGTTACATCAGCCAGATGTATTTTTACATATACTTTGTAGTAGTGGATATCTTTTTTCTGACTATGATGGTCTATAACCACTTGTTAGTCATCTGCCACTCTCTGCACTAAGTGGTCATCATGTACAAGTCATCTTGTATCAAGCAGGATATCATTATACCTTTTTTATCAATGAAATTATATGCTGTAGTCTCTTCTGTGTTCTGAGTGTAGTCAGTGCTCAGTCTCTACACTGTTTTTAAGGCTCATCCATACTGTGTGTGGCTGAATGCTCTTTAATTTCTTATCAGTTTACTACATTCCTATATTTAGGTTAATCTTCTATTTACAGCAAAATGAGTTTATTATGTCAATTAACTAAAATCAATTCCATTGTTTCTATGTCTATATATAGCACTTGGCTTTCTATCTAGGTAAGAGATATTTTCCATGCTATAAAGTGAGAATCAGCTACATGTGCTCCAGATACTACCGTTAGCTATGTACCATGCATTTGTCCTTTCTATATAAATTATTGGAATATAATTGCATAAATAATAATATATTATAAATTTTATATATTAAAAATTACATATGACTGTATAATTGCACAAAATAAACTGCATGTTTAAGTGTGCATTTGATGAATTAAAGGAGCTATACAAAAGTCAAGGTACATATTGCTTGTTTCCATTTGTGTTTAACTTAAGACAGTGCACATGAATTTTAACTACTGTATTATGTAATTGTCAACAAATTTAAAAATAATTGTTAAATTTAAAAAATTTAGTCTCTCTGAGCCTCAGTTTCCTTATTTCTAAAGATAATGTGGGATACTAAATATAACTTCTTTTAGATGCTGTGAGGAATGATGAAATGTGTGGTAATTTATTTTTAGTACAGAGAAAATATTCACGGGCAAAGGTTATATCTGTACATATGTGTGTATACATTTTTTTCAAAAATATGCACCCATATACCCACACAGAGATGCATCTTTTAGCCCAGGTTATATGTTACAGGGAAATATGAAAATTGAAAATGATAGAAATAAAAAGAATGAACATTTGAATTAATATAAAAGAAAGATGAAATAAAGGTTTAAAGTAAGGTGAATAATCTTAATTTTGATAATACATTGCTTTTCATGTTTCAGTGCCAAAAAAGCACCACAGTGAGAACCACAGTTACATTTATGCAATAAGGAATTTACTGTGCCAGCTGACAGAGTGGAATATATCCAAACTGATTAAAAAATTTTTTTCTACTTAATGTGAATTTTCAACATAGATTGCCCTTACTCAAGGGAAGCTAAGTGAATGACTTGATAGGCTTAAACTTATTTCCCTAAAAAATTTTTTGTTGAATCAATGTCTCTATTATATTCCTATTGCTGCTGTCACAAAAGGCCACTTATTGGCTGAAAAGAAACCAATTTATGCTCTTAAAGTTCAGCAGTTTAGAATCCTGAAATGGGTCTCAATGGGCTAAAATCCAGATGTCTTTTCTGGCGCCTCCAGAAAAGAATCCATTTACTTTCTTGTTTAATAAACATGTATTTGACTGTGCTGGGTCTTAGTTGCTGCACACAGGAGCTTCAGTCTTCCCTGTGCCACGTGGGGCCTTTTAGTTGTAGCGTGTAAACCCTGGAGTAGGAAATGGCAACCCACTCCAGTATTCTTGCCTGGAAAACTCCATGGACAGAGGAACCTGGAGGGCTACACTCCATGGTGTCACAGAAGAGTCAGGCACGATTGAGCACGCACACGTGTGAACTCTGAGCTGCGGCACGTGGCATCTAGTTACCTGACCAGGGATCAAACCTGGGTCCCCTCCATTGGGAGTGTGGAGTCTCAACCACTAGGGAAGTCCTGATAAAGTATTGTATTTGCTTCCATTCTTTCCTTATCATTGAATTGTAGGGGCTTTTTTTTTTTTTTCAGCACCTTGTACTTATTGCCTAGGTAGCACCTGCATTGTGGTAGGCACTCTTTATTCTCAGTAAAGGAGTAGAATGCATGATTTCTTGGGGAAAATGTTGAGATATGACCAAAATTCCTAATCAGAGGTGAAATAGGAGACCCTCTAAAGAAGATAAACCCATACACAAAATATCAAAATTAATTTCTTGAGCACAAATATATATTGTGACCTGCAACCCAGCAAGTACTGTCAGCTATGTGAAAATGAGTCATGCTGTTGTCCTCTTCTGTTAGTCCCCTTCACCACATGGAACCATGGAATCTTACAGGAGTTTCAGAATTAGTTCTTCTGGGGTTTTCAAAGGAAGAAGAATTACAGACACTCATATTTGTGATTTTCCTCTCCATGTACCTGATCACTGTTTGGAAATCTGCTCATCATCCTGGCCACCTCCACACCCCCATGTACTTCTTCCTTTCCAACCTGTCCTACACAGATGTCTATTTTACCACCACTACTGTCCCCAAGATGCTGGTGAACATCCAGACACAGAGCAAAGTCATAACTTATGCAGGTTGTATCACCCAGAGTACTTTTTCCTATTCTTTTCAGGGTTGGACATCTATCTTTTGACCATGATGGCCTATGACAGGTTTGTGGCCATCTGTCATCCCCTGCATTACATGGTTATCATAAAACCCCGACTCTGTGGACTGCTGCTTTTGGTGACCTGGATTATAAATGTCTTGCATTCACTGTTACAAAGCCTAATGGTGTTGCGATTGTCCTTCTGCACAGATGTGGAAATCCCCCACTTTTTCTGTGAACTCAATCAGATGGTCCAACTCGCCTGCCATGACACCTTCCTTAACAGCATGGTGATGTATCTTACAGCTGTGCTGTTGGCTGGCAGTCCCCTGGCTGCTCTCCTTTTCTCATACTTGAAGATCGTTTTCTCCATGTGTGGAATCTCAGCTCAGAAGAAGCAAGCAGCATTTTCCACCTGCGTGTCTCACCTCTCAGTTGTCTCTTTTTTTATACAAGCCTGGGAGTGTACTTTAGCTCAGCTGCTACCCACAGATCACACTCAAATGCAAAAGCTTCAGTGATGTACGCTGTGGTTACACCCATGCTAAACCCCTTCATCTACAGTCTGAGGAATAAAGACATAAAGGGGCTCTGAAAAGATTCTTGGGGATGGCAGTTATAAAAGGGACAGTGGTCACAGGGCTGAAGCCTTGCCTATGATTTCAGGCTCAAAGTCTGAGTGTCAGAAGTTACAATTCTTCAATCAGTCTGTGCAAGTAAAACTTACTCTTTCTATTTATTTTCTGAAAAATTTTTAACTGTACCAAGTTTTAATTGAGTTGTGCGAGATCTTCATTGCGGCTTGTGGGATCCAGTTCCCTGACCAAGGACTGAACCCTTGGCCTGGGAATGTGAAGTCTTAACCACTGATCCACCAGGAAAGTACCTGGGATTTTAATTTTTTCAACTTCTGTGTACAATTTACTTGATTACACTTTCTTCTGTCTCTGATATCTAACATATTTCTCTTCATTTGCTTTCTGTTTTCCCTAAATTATTCCCAACCATCGATATGAAAAAAATGAGAAATTTTCATTTATCTCATGAAATTGCTTGAATTTCTTAAGAATAATTTCTTCTCAAATGACAAATAGTACCCCGTGTAATATGTCTTTAGTTTTAGTAGAAGAGTCATGAGTTTTGCCATTCCGATGGGAACAACCAAACATGGCAACTTTCCTATTTCTATAATTTTATAGGAGAGGAAAATCTGAGACCAGTTTTTCACTTTTAGATCCTTCATTCCTCTCTCTCTCTATTCCTTCAGCCGTGTCTGACTCCTTGCAAACCTGTGGACGTAGCTTGACAAGCTCCTCTGTCCATGAAATTCTCCAGGCAAGAATACTGTAGTGAGTTGCCATTTCCTTCTCCAGGGGATCTTCCTGACCCAGGGATCGAACCCTGTGTCTCCTGTATTGCAGGTAGACTCTTTACTGTCTGAGCCACCAGGGAAGACCTTTATATATAAAACTATCTTACCTGGTCTTCTTGATAATGTAGGCTTAACCTACTAGTTTTTTGTTTTGTTTTGTCATTGGTTTTGATTCTCTTTATTAAGATACTGTACTCTTTTCCAGGCTCTAGTCCACAGTGCCTACTATTGTCACTGAAATAACTGAATATCAAATACATTTATTCTAATGGCATCTACACTGAAACAGAAAGTTGAGTAATGTGGCCTTAGAATACACATAACATTATGATAAAGCGTATTTTAAATTATACTCTGTATTTCATGTATTAAGTTTCTTTTCAAGCTGTACATCTACTCACTGAACTATGGAATACCAGTGTCAGTGTGTAAGGGGATTTATTCATTGAGATGAAGAATGTTAGCAGATTTTATGTTTTCTCATTCAATTTTCTCACTGTTCTGCTCAAAAACGTACAGTGATGCTACAAATATGACTTCTTCCACTGTTCTAAATAAAGTATCTCATTCATTTCCAAATTTTGTCATAAACACTAAACAGACAGTGAATGAACAATATTATCCATTATATATTTCCTATATCGAAAGGAATTTCTTCTATTTGTATGATCAAGACTAACTTGTAAGGAAACATGGATACTGCTTAGTCATATGATTCAAGGGCAGCAGTTTTTCTTCACAAACATGCATATTCTTACAAACTCTCCTGGGAACCTGGAAAGCAATACCAGCGTAGTCATTTTTAATATAGTTATCTGATAAAAACTTGAATAACAAAGAGATCAGAAATGTTGTCTTCAAATGTCAGAACAAAAGGCAAAAATAAGAAGCAATAGGGCTCCCTTGGTGGTCTAGTGGTTAAGAATCCACCTGCCAATGCAGGGGGCAGGGGTTCAATCCTGGGTGCAGTAGATCCCACATGCCATGGAGCAGCTAAGCCTGTGTGCCCCAGTTACTGAGCCAGCGCCCTAGAGCCTGGGCTCTGCAGCAGGAGAAGCCGCTGCAATGAGAAGCCGGCATACCGCAACTAGAGTAGCCACTGCTCTCTGCAACTAGAGGAACCCCGGGCACAGCATCGAAGGCTCAGAGCAGCCAAAATAAATAAATCTTTTTCAAAAAGAAGAAGAAACAACTGGTTATTACAATCACTCTTAACTAAGTTCACTTGATTGTTATATCTTTCGCGATTGCTGCATAACTAGCCATACAAAAATCAAATGGTTTAACACGACGTGTTTAGTATTGAATGGGATGATGGTGGGGAGGCGTTTTGAGCTTAAGATGCTTCATGAGTTTGCGATTAGCGGCCAGTGTCTTCACTGTGTTTCTAGGCTCATTTACGCCTCTGTGCATTGCTGTAGTGTTCTTCTGTCTCAAACCCAGTTACAGTCAGTTCATTCATTTTTATATTGGGGTTAATTTTGTCTACAGGAAAATGAGTCTTTAAAATGTAAATTGCCTTAATTTAATTCCATTGTACATATATCTATAAACAACACTTTCCTTTTTCCCAGTTAGAAGACATATCATATACCTATTCAATGTGACTCAGCTACCTGTGATCTAGATCAGACAGTATGGTACTGGCACAAAAACAGAAATAAAGAACAATGGAACAAGATAGAAAGTCCAGAGATAAACCCATGCACCTATGGTCACCTAATCTATGACAAAGGAGGCAAGAATGTACAACAGAGAAAAGACAGTCTCTTCAATACATGGTGCTGGGAAAGCTACATGTAAAAGAATGAAATTAGAACACTCCCTAATACCATACACAAAAGTAAACTAAAAATGGATTAAAGACCTAAATGTAAGACAGGACACTGTAAAACTCTTAAAGGAAAACATAGAAAGAATACTGTTTGACATAAATCAGAGCAAGAGCTTTTTTGACTCAGCTTCCTAGAGTAATGAAAATAAAAACAAGAAGAAACAAATAGAACTTGGTTAAACTTAAAGGATTTTGCACACTGTTAGGTAGGTAAAACAGGGAAAAGGAGTCCAAACTGGCGGTGGCTACAAGACAAGGAAGGGAAAAGCCCGCAAATATGAAACAAAAGAAGGTCCGAGGACCGGAGTGAGGACATCAGGTAAAACAAAACAACACTCCTGGCTGGCCCAATTTACATAGGACAGGCCCAAGGAGACATAAACATAGAAATAAAAGAGCCAAAGCTAGCTCTTTCTCTCTTTCTCCCGTGCGCTGGGGCGCTCTTCTCCTCATGTCTTTAGATCGGATGTGCCCTCATGCCTCGAAGATGGATTTTCCTGCTATCTTCTAAATAAAATAGAGCTGTAACAATGAGCTGTAACACTGATTTGTCTAAGAGCTATAACATGGTCCATTCGAGACCTGAGAGCTATAACACGGTCTATCCAAGCCCCGAGAGCTGTGACATGCCAAGGGGGCTTTAATGTCTGTCACTCCAAATGTTTGTTGTGACCAGACAAAGAATCGAGGAACGTACACTCGCGGGACACACACCAAAGCAAACCATACATGAGATGAAAAGAGAATCTTCAGAACGGGAGATATTTGCAAACAAGGCAACTGACAAGGAATTAATCTTCAAAATACACAGATAGCTCATGCAGCTCAATATAAAAAAATAAGCAACCTAATAAAAAATGGGCTGAAAACCTAAACAGACATTTCTCCAAGGAAGATATACAGATAGCCAAGAAGCACATTAGAAGATGCTTACCATCACTAATTATTGTTATAGAAATGCAAATCAAAACTTCAGTAAGATATCTCCTCACACTGGTCAGAATGGCCATCATCAAAAAATCTACAAACAATAAATGCTGGAGAAGGAGTAGAGAAAAGGGAACCCTCCTGCACTGTCGTTGGGAATGTAACAGCCACTATGAAGAATATTACAGAGGTTCCTTAAGAAACCAAGACTAGAACTATGATATGACCCAGCAATCCCTACTGGGCGTATACCTTGCTGCTGCTGCTGCTGTACCTTGAGAAAACCATAGTTCAAAAAGGCACATCGTGTTCACTGCAGCATGATTTACAATAGCCAGGACATGCAAGCAACCTTAATGCCTATCAACAGAGGAATGGGTAAAGAAGATGTGGTACATATACACAAAGGAATATTACTCACCCTGCTGCAACAAAAACAGAAATGAGTTGTTTTTTTTTTTCCTCCTGAAAAACAAAGAAAATAAAGAGAACAGTGAACAGGCTAGAGAAGAAACATAAAATGGCCTGAAAGAGCTAACCAATCTTAGTTTTATTTTAACTGTTTAACTGTTACCAATCTGTAGTGTTTATATCTAGATTTGTCCATCTCAAAGCTTACCTCCGATCATCCCTAATATTATATAAATTACCTCCTGCACCTGGTATTTCCTCTCTCTCACTCTGTAGCAGATCACCACTTACGGCTGTTTGCATTTCAGAAAGAAGGTTACAGGCCAATAAGTCAGAGGTGAATGGACCCAATTATAGGGCTGTTGGGCCCAACCAAGTACCAGGCCACACGATGCCAAAAGTGACTGCTTTATAATAACGCCCGCAGAATGCAAAACCTTCACCACCTTGTTCCCTATCACATACCCTGGACTACTACATAAAACCCCATGTAATTCCCCAGGAAGGGGGACACAGTTCTTGAGGTGCTAGCCTATCACGATCCTCTTTTGTCAGGCAAAACAAAGCTGCTGTTTTCTATTTCCTCCAAACTCTATCTACATATTTCTATTTGGCCTCAGTAGACAGGTAGCCAAGATTTTTGGCAGCAAGCTATCAAAAGGAACAAAAGTGGCTCATGTGCAGAGACATAGATGGACCTAGAGACTGTCATAAAGAATGAAATAAGTCAGAAAGAGAAAAACAAATACCGTATATTAACACATACGTGTGGACTCTAGAAAAGTGGTACAGAGGAACCCATTTACAAAGCAGAAATGGAGACACAGATTAGAGAACAAATGTATGGCTACTGAGGAGGGTGGGAAGAATTGGGAGATTAGGAATGACAAGTATACACTGCTATGCACAGAACAGATAATTAATAAGAGCCTGCTCTATCGTGTGGGGAACTCTACTCAATGCTTTGTGGTGATGGGAAGGCAATCCAGAGGGGCAGGGATATATGCCTACATATGGCTGATTCACTTCACTGTACTGCAGAAGCTAAATGCTGTGAAGCACTATACATCAATAAAAAAAGATCCTAGATGAGTCCTGCATCTTTTCATTTTTTCTTTTTAATTAATTCACTAGAGTATGCTGTGCTTAGTTGCTCAGTCATGTCCGACTCTTTGCAACCCCATGAACTGTAGCCTGCCAGGCTCCTTTGTCCATGGGGATTCTCCAGGCAAGAATACTGGAGTAGGCTTCCATGCCCTCCTCCAGGGGATCTTCCCAACCCAGGGATCGAACCCAGGTCTCCATAATGACATAAAATAAACTGCAAATATTTAAAATATACAGGCAATAGAAGAAGTAGAGGACTTTCTTAGGATGATGTCAACAAGACAACAGTAAGGAACTTTTTACCATCCGTCCCCACCCAGAAAGAACAAATTGATAATGATATAATTAAGATAATTATATCCATAATTATAACCGCTATATATATGTATTTATATAATTTTGGTACATGGAAGAAAATGGCCATACCAGTTTGGAGGCCCAGATTTATCTATCATGAAAGGCTTAAAAACGTTGATTTACAATGTTGTGTTAGTTTCAAGGGTACAGAAAAGTGATTCAGTTATACATATATGTGTATATATATATTTTATTTCAGATTATTTTCTCTTATAGGTTATTACAAAATACTAAGTATAGTTCCCTGTGCTAAACAGTAAGTCTTCGTTGGTCATCTACTTAATATATAGTAGTGTGTGTATGCGGAGAAGACAATGGCACCCCACTCCAGTACTCTTGCCTGGAAAATCCCATGGACAGAGGAGCCTGGAAGGCTGCAGTCCATGGGGTCGCTGAGGGTCGGATATGACTGATCAACTTCACTTTCACTTTTCACTTTCATGCATTGGAGAAGGAAATGACAACCCATTCCAGTGTTCTTGCTTGGAGAATCCCAGGAATGGCGGAGCCTGGTGGGCTGCCATCTCTGGGGTCGCACAGGGTTGGACACAACTGAAGCGACTTAGCAGCAGCAGCAGCAGCAGCAGCAGCAGCAGAGACAAGATAATACATCTGGCTGGTGTGAGTTGTTGTTCAGTTGCCCAGTTGTGTCTGACTCTTTGCGACCCCATGGCAGCACGCCAGGCCTTTCGGTCCCTTACCACCTCCCAAGTTTGCCCAAGTTCATGTCTATTGCATCAATGATGCCATCCAGTCATCTCATCCTCTGATACCCGCTTATGTTTCTGCCCTCAATCTTTCACAGCATCAGGGACTTTTCCAATGAGTCAGCTGTTCACATCTGATGACCAAAATACTGAAGCTTCGGCTTCAGCATCAGTCTTTCCAATGAATATTCAGGGTTGATTTCCCTTAAAATTTACTGGTTTGATCTCCTTGCTGTCCAAGGGACTTTTAGAAGTCTTATCCAACACCACATTTTGAAGGCATCAATTCTTTGGCATTCTGCCTTCTTTATGGTCCAGCTCTCACAACCGTACGTGACCACTGGGAAGACCATAGCCTTGACTATATGGACCTTTGTCGGCAGAGTAACGTCTTTGCTTTTCAACACACTGTCTAGGTTTGTCATAGCTTTCCTGCCAAGAAGCAATTGTCTTCTGATTTCTGAACTTCTGGAGTTGTATTTACTCCTCACCTAATCAGTAAGCCTGGGAATGGAAAAGGCATGGTAATAACAGCCCAGAAGACCGTGGTTAGATGTGTGCATGTGTTTTGGGTGTTTGAGAAGGCAGAGTTGCTGTTGAGTTGCTAAGTTATGTCAGACTCTTTGAGACCCCTGGACTGTAGCCCACCAGGCTGCTCTGTCCATGGGATTTGCAGGCAAGAATACTGGAGTGGGTTGCCATGTCTTTCTCCAGGGGATCTTCCTGGATTAGGGATTGAACTCAGGTCTCCTGTATGTGGCCTCATAATTCCAAGGTGACTCTTACATTATTGACACCATAAATAAGCCAATAGGTTGTACTAAAAAGCCAATCAATTCAGGGGAGCCCCTTGCAACAAAATTAAAAGTGTGGAAGAGGACCATAGTGTGGATGAGGGATTCCCTCTGACTTCCTTTTAGCAGCAGCAGGGAAACCACCTGGTTCCTCAAATTTTTCTAACACCATCTTTCATTATGCACCTTCTTGCTCACACCTTTCTGACATACCTCGTTCCTTTGGAGCCTTGATTTTTCTGAAACGAGCACCTTTCTCAGAGCTGTTGTGCTGGCCATTCCTGCATTGAAGCATATACTTCAGATAACTTCCTGGATCCAGCCCTATCTTCTTCGAGATCTGTGTTCAAATGTGGGACTTAAACTAGTGGTTGAGACTCAGCGATGCCACTGCAGGGGGCGCTGGTTCCATCCCTGGTCCGGGGACTAAAATTCCGTGTGCCTCACAGTGTGGCCAAAAAACAAAACAAAAAAGTCACCTTGTTTGCTGGTGTTACCTAAACACTCAGTAAAAATAAACAAAAACACCCACACTCCTTGTCTACTGTCTCCTTTATAACTGATTTCTTTATCCTGGCAGCGCTCACCATCTGACATGTTATATGCAGTGTGAAATTAGTTAGTGTGATAATTTCTAGGTCCATCATATTTACTTGATTTTTAAATAGCGTTTGTAGGGATGTGCCTCTGCTTTCAGGTTAGAATTCGGGTTACAAATAGCAGAAACCTCTTTAACTGAGCTTTGAAGTCTGTTCATAATTCAGCAGGCAGGCTGTTAGAATCCTTTCTTTTGTTTTCCAGAAGGTGGCGCTACAGCCCGTTTGTATTTTCTCCCTTGGCCTGAGCGCCCTCTGTCTACCAGGGCTCAGTCTGGCAGAGGCGCCTGGGAGCCGGCCTGAGACAAGGAGGTATGGGTTTAGCCCTTGAGGTTCTTGGGGTGCCCACAGTTTGTAGGGGTTTCCTTGGGTGAGGTTCTCCAACTGGTTCATGGGCAGACTTCTTGCGGAAGTACTGGAGCGGACAGCAGGAATGTTTCCTCCCATGTTCCCCTCTCTCCCCTCAGTTATGCAGATCCCTCCTCAGAACCTGGGTACTGCTGGAGAGAAATGGGCTTCTCCAGTTGGAATGTGCGCAGCTAGGAATGGGAGGCAGTCACTCACCCCTGGCGCTTCCCACCCATTCTGTTACAGGGGTCAAGGCTTTCCACCTCCTTTGCCTGAGCGGGGCAACCCTGCTGCTGTGAAAAGCTCAACCC
This sequence comes from Madoqua kirkii, assembly GCA_006408675.1. NCBI lineage: Eukaryota > Metazoa > Chordata > Mammalia > Artiodactyla > Bovidae > Madoqua > Madoqua kirkii. Next base: position 15,975 of record SJYC01041618.1, on the reverse strand, counting down.
TGGTGGAGTCGCCCTGGGGAGACGGCTCCCTTGGCAAGTTCCTTCCTCTCACCTCCAGCCTCATCCTTACCTTGCTCTAAGGACATGCTGACGTCCCCTCCAGGCAGTCTGGACTTCAGCAAAGTCTCTCTCTCTCCAGAAGGGCCCTGGTCTCTTCCCAGTTCACCATCTCCAGGCTTCACCCCTCCACCCCCTGCCCCCTTGTGACTAGTGGAGATAGAGGAGATTTGTATCTCCCTTGGAGCTGCAGCCCTTACTGAGGTCCTATTTGTTAGTTTTCAGATACACAGGCGGGTTAGACACCTCCTGGGCTCCTTGATGGAGTGTGCAGAGGCAATTTTGTTCCCTTATGGATGTCTATTTAGTTGTTTAAAAAGGGAGAGGAGGGACTTCCCTGGTGGTCCAGTGGCTGAGACTCCCAATGCAAGTGGACTGGGTTTGATCTCTGGTCAGGGAAATAGATCCTACATGCCACAACTAAGAGTTTGCATGCTGCAACTTAGATCTGGTGCAGCCAAATAAATAAATCTTTTTTAAAAAAGGAGGAAGGGGACAGGGAGAGAAAAGAGCACGTTAACCCACCGACTATATGCCGTCATCACACCATCTGTCTGTGCTGATATTTCTAACTCCAATCCATTACCACGTAGATTATTCTAACCACCCCCCCCAACCTTGCTTATCCTTAAATTCCCACTTCGACATTGAGAAACTCAACTCCCATTATCCACCATGTATTTACGCCTATTGTTCAGTTCCAATGAGCATGTGCAACAGAATCAGAATTATTAACCAGTACTAGGGCACAGTGCTTGTATGCAGTTATTTGTGGCTTATAGATTCCATCATTTCCACAGTCTGATACACAAGTACACTTCATTCCCCAACCCTCTACAATAAGGTTGTCTCGTACTTTAGTTAGTTTGATTCTCTTGTCACATGCTGCAGTGTAAGATAAACAAGACTGGGAGATTCCAAAAACTTTCTTCTAGACAGCATGTCACAGGGCCATGCTTTCTGGTGAGCCTCTATCTCCTTCTTTTTGTCCCCTTCCCTGTCCCTCAGCACTTACTGTTACGCTCAGTCAGCTAGCCCCTCCTTCAGGCTATTTGAGTACTTCCCAGTGGTTACTTAAGGCTGCAAACCTCTGCTCTAAGAAGTCTGATCTTCAAGACCATATTTAGGAAGCAGGGCTGAGGGGAAAGGGACCAACTGTCTTCACGATTCAGGGATCAGCACCAAAGAAGAGCCAATGAGCCAGAAAGACCACCACAACCAGAACTGGTCTTTATTGAGGTGTCAGGGTGCAGCAACACCATGAAGGAGCAGAGCCTGAGGACTAGAACACAGAGGCAGCGTTTAAGGGTTTCTTAGACTTGCAGCCTGGGTCTCTGGGCTAGGAGAAAGGCAGCGTGTGAGCGGCTGCTCACGAGGACTTCAGGAAGTTCCTATATTTGTCCAGGAAAGAGGCAGACAGGGTATCGAGCTCTTGCTGAAACTCCTGCAGAGCCTTGTCCTGCTCCTGTTGCTCCCCCGACAGCTGCTTCTTGTAATAGTTGATGTAGAAGCTCACCCAGTCGTTCACCACAGTCACCATGGCTTCTTCAGAGACGGCAGGGTCACTGAAGACCTGCAGGGGACGTAGGGTGGGGGGCGATCAGAATTTGGCAAAGGAGACCCGGCTCAGACATGTGATTCCGTGTGATTCCATCCAGACATGAATGACCACAAACTCTGACCTCCTCTTTTCTCTGATTTGTATTCCTGACTCTCATGGTTTCCATCAAGTCCACCACTACCCTCCCGGCTCCAGGTTATTCTCCTTTCTCTGTCCTTGCCCACCTCCCAACACTTCAGGCCTGTCCTCTGAAACAGAGCACCAGGCTTACCTGCTGATTTAGCAGGATGTTGAATTCCTTGATTCCTTTGGAAATGAGATCCTTATTGGTCTGAATAAGGGCCATCTGCGTGGTTAGAGAAAGAGATGAAATTTAAGTATCCTTTTCTCCCGATTTCCTCACTCCCCCTGAGGATCCCTGGTGCCCTGCAGGGTCACTTCCCCTCACCGCCTTGCTGGCCCTGAACTGCCCTGAGATCACATTCTCCCCAGCTGGCTCACCTTCAAGTCCAACGGTGCTGTGCAGGCCTCAGCCACACTTTTCAGCCTCTGCTGTCCCTCTGTGCCAAGCTAGATGTAGACAAGGGGTCCAGTGTCAGCCAAAGAGGGAAACGCCCTGTATTTTGGTCCTGAGGGAGGGTGATATGTCAACCAGGGGAGGGGAAGGAGGGAGAGGTTTCCCTGAAATTAGGAAGATAGCAAAGCCAAGAGAAGAGATAAGTGGGGAGACCCAGAAAACCACACCAGGGACAGCCTTGCCCTCCTCACCACATCCCAGAAGCCAGGTTCCAAAGGCTAACAAAATTAACCGTGACTGATCCCCCATTGCAAGACAAGCACTTTAAAAATCATCCCCCTACCAGTGATGGCAATTATTCTTCTAGTTCATAGATGATATATTCATAGCAGCTAACATTACAGTTATGATTTGTGCGAGGCATTGTTTCAAGCAGTATTAAGATATTTTTTTCTTGGGAGTTCCCTGGAGACCTAGTGGTTAGGATTCAGGGCTTTCAGTGCTGTGGCCTAGGTTCAATCCCTGGTCAAGGAACTGAGATTCTGCAAGCCACACAGCATGGCATTAAAAAAAAAAAAAATGAACACCTCACAAAGTATGTATTCTTATAAAAGCTTCCATTAGTCCAGTTCCAAAAACAGTCATAATTTTGAGATGAGCCATTTGTAAGATGAGAGAACTGGACGCTACCAGGCTGAGTTCCACTGGAATGGATACACATTTGTCTTATTTTCTATCATATCATCAGGTACTTGACAAAGCAAAAAATACCCGTTTTCATCTTTAAAAATATTTTCCGAATGTTTTCCATTTTAATAGATTTTTTTCAAATTTCTAAGTCACCATATACTAATTGAAATAAATGAAACATTATAAAAATACACACTGAAAAATTGGATCATTTTTGCTCCTTCCCCCAACAAAGTAGCCAGCATTAAACAGATATGTATTTTCGGTCACATCTTTCTCCATTCAAAAACCAGTGTTCAGGGACTTCCCTGGTAGTCCAGTGGTGAAGACTTTGCCTTCCAATGCTGGGGTTGTGGACTTCATCCCTGGTTCAGTCTTTGGTGGGGGAGCTAACATCCCATATGTCTGGAGGCCAAAAAATGAAAATATAAAACAGAAGCAATTCAAAAACAATAACAAAGTCAATAAAGATTTAAAAAATGGCCCACATAAAAAATCTTAAAAACAAAAACCAATGTTCACAGGCACCTGTACACTCAGTTTGTTGATATGCTTTTTGTTTATTCCATTATCTTAATTAACATATAGCAAAATTAACTTCCTTTTGGTATACAATGTATGGATTTTAATATATAGATTCATGTAACTACTACCACAATCAGGATACAGAACATTTCCATCACCCCCAAAACTCCTTCGTGCTACCCCCACTCTGATCCCTGGTGGTGTTTTAGTCACTAGATTATGTCCAACTCTTGTGACCCCATGGACTGTAGCCCACCAGGCTCTTCTGCCCATGGAAATTTTTAGGCAAGAATACTGGAGTGGGTTGCCATTCCCTTCTCCTGGGGATCTTCCCAACCCAGGCATCAAACCCAGGTCTCCTGCATTACAGGCAGATTCTTTACTGATTGAGCTATGGGGTAGTCCCCTCTTATCCCTAAACCCTGCCAACCACTGATCTGTTTGCCATCACTACAGTTCAGTGTTTTTGAGGACGTCAATGCAGGAGACCCACGTTCAATCCCTGGGTCGGGAAGATCCATCGGAGAAGGGAATGGCTACCCACTCTAGTACTCTTGCCTGGAGAACCCCATGGACAGAGGAGTCTGGCAGGCTACAGTCCGTAGGGTTGCAGAGTTGGACATGACTGAGCGACTAACACACACTATGATGGAATCATATAGCATGTAACCTTTGAGACTGTCTTTTTTCACTCAGAATAATGCCCTTAAGCTCCATCCAAGTTGTTGAAGTAACAGTGAATTAGTTGTTCCTTTCCATTGCTAAAGTCGGTATTGCAAGGATGCACTAGATCTTATTTATTCATTGACCCACTGGAGGCTATTTGGGTTATTTGCAGTTACTGGTAAGCATCAATAGGATAGCTATAAATATTTGTGTACAGGTTTTTATGTGAACGTGTTTTTATTTATTTAGGGTAGAAAGGATTTGTTGCCACAAAGAGGAATAATCGCAATGCAACCTGTCAAAGAACATGTATACAGAATTTAAAATTAACTCTGATAGTTGAATAATAAGATAATGCAGCTTTTTAAATGGCCAAAAGATTGGAACAGGCACTTCACAAAGAAGATATGCAAATGGCCAATAAGCACATAAAGAGATATTCAACTCACCAGGGAAATGCAAATAAAAGCTACAATGTGATACCACTACATACCAACTACAATGACTAAAAGTTTAAAAGACTGATTAAGTGTTGGTAAGGATCTGAGAGAACTAGAATTCTCACACATTGCAAGTGGGAGTGTAAAATGAAAAGTCTGAAAGATAATTTGACGATGTCTTATAAAGTTCAGCATACATTGACCACATAACCCAACAATCCCACTCCAAATGGAGTTAATAAGAAATGACTATACTAGTCTACAAAAGTACTTACATGCAAGTGCAAATGTTCACAGCAGCTTTATCACAATAACTCAAAACTGGAGACAACCCAAATGTCTAATAATCAGTGAGTACATATACAAATTGTGCCATATTCATACAATGGAATACTACTCAGCAAGAAAAAGAAACAGACTAATCAACAGACTGCTCAGCAATAAAAAGAGACATGCTATACTCATGACAACACGGATGAATCTCAAAATCATTAGGCTGAGCAAAAGAAGCCAAGCATAGGAGACATATACAGTGGAATTCCATTTCTACGAAATTCTAGAGTAAGCAAAAGTAATCTGTAGTGGCAGAAAGCATTGTCCGTGGTTATCTGTAGCCAGAATACAAGAGTGGAGCTTAAAATGCAGACGTGCCAAAGGGAAAGTTTTTAGATAGAAATACATATCTTCACTATGATGAGTGTTCTCATACACTGTTAAGAGTGTAAGTCAGTAAGGCTTTTTTTCTTTTTGTTTATGCACATGGGCTTAGTACCTCCAAGGCATGTGGGATCTTCCTGAATCAGGGATCAAAATGTTTCCCACATGGGCAGCAGATTCTCTACCACTGAGCCACCAGGGAAGCTCCAGTATGGCTTTTTAGAAGGATAATTTAACAAAACTCGTTCAAATTAAAAAACACATAGGGCAGGGAGGGGAGAGTGAGATGAATCAAAAGAGTATCATTGACATATACACACTACCATTTGTAAAACAGAGAGCTAGTGGGAAGCTGCAGTATAGCACAGGGTGCCCAACTGAATGCTCTGTGATGACCTAGAGGGTGGGAGGGAGATTCAAGAGGGAGGGGATATATGTGTACCTATAGCTGATTCATGTTGCTGTACAGCAGAAACTAACACACATTGTAAAATAATTATGGGGAATCTTTATAAACTGGCACATTCATACCAAGGCATGACTTGCAACTATTAAAATAATGAGATAGCTACACATGTGCTGATATGAAAAGTATCGAAGATGTTAAATGAACTACAGTTAGAGCAGGCTGAAAGTATGGCAGTGGGCATTAAACATTAAACTATATTTCTCTCTCTCTCTCAAATGGCAAACAATGTTTACTTCTGGGCATTGGCTGGTATTTGTTGAAAATGGAAAGTGGGATAAATGTCAAGGGAGAATTTGACTTTCTCCATCTACATTATCGTTTGAATTATTTTACAGTAAGAATGTATCCTTCCATTATTTTTATAATACTTAAAAAGAATACAAAATAGGGAATTCCTTCACGGTCCAGTGGTTAGGACTCTGCACTTTCACTGCAAACAGCCCAGGTTCCATCCCTGGTTGGACAACTAAGACCCATAAGCCACGTGGCCAGCCAAAAAAGAAAAAAAGATGATGTAGTTCTAAAACCATTAGCCTCCAGTTGGACTCCTGCCTCAGAGCCCAAAAGAGTAGCAGCTTCTTACGAAATAACTTTTGAATGACTAGGTGAACACTTGACGCTTTTCAGCTCTGTCTTCATCTGTTTGATGAAACCCCATCAAACTTCAGTTTGGGTATGCAAACTCCAGTTTCCTTGTTCAAATTAGAAATAAGATAATACCTACAAGGGCTACTGAGAAAATAAATTCATTCATTTAGCAAAAAGGTAGTTGGCGCCTGATCTGTGTCAGGCCCTGGGACAAAGACAAAATTCAGTGCCAAAGACAAAGTTCTTCTACCCTGGGAGTTTATGTTCTAGTAGGGCCAGTGAGAGGATGAATCAGTAAAGGGTAAAGTCTGAGCAACAGAGCAGGGCCTAATCTACAGAGCTCTGTGGGTCATGACAGGAAGCTCGTATTTTACTTTATTTATTTATTTGGAAGACTGAAGGGCAGAAATTTTCCAGTGGAGGGTCAGAGACACCAGATGGAAAACAAACAACCCACAAACCAACCAAAAGGGAAGCTTAACGGGGCCTCACTGATCATTTGGTTCAAGTTCTCAACACGCATGCATTCACTGATTCATAAATATCGTTCAGGCACCTAGCATGTGTTGGGTACTAGGAATAGGAGTAAAATATAGTCTCTAGCCTCACAGCAGAGAAGGCACCTGAGGCCCAGAGGGGGACATTGACTTGCCCAAGTCCACACAGCTAAAAATTCTGTGGCTGCACTGGGTCGCAACACAATTCCCTAGGGACGCCCTCTTCCCTTGTCCCCATAACCGGAAGTCGCGGATCACAGCAAAGCCAGTACCTCCAGGGTCTGGCGAGTCAAAGGGCTCCCGCGGCCCCAGATAAGATGCTACAAAGAACCAGGACGAGGAACGACCAGCCCCGGGAGGTCGAAGCAGGGCCGGGAGGCTGGAGAGGAACCAGATCCCTGGTTGAAAGCTGACGCAGAATCAGGAGGCCCTTTCGCGGAGGAAGATTGTCCCTCTGCAGCCGCCGTAGTGGAGCCGGAAGTGTGCTGTGGCCACGTTTCCCATCGTGCAGGGCTGAGGGAGGGTTTCAGGATGGCTGATGTCTTGTGCTCCGAGCAGTTCGGCTCCGGGGCGGCCCGGGGCTGCCGTGCCGCCCCCGACGGGAGCCTGCAGTGGGACGCCTGGGGGCGCAGCTGGTGGGGATTCTCCGGAGCCTTCATAGCGAAACCCGGAGGACGAGATGGGGGCGGAGGGGTGGCTCCCGGGACTGCCTCCCCACCTCTCTCCCCGCTGTTGGCCGTGTTCCTGCCTCAGGGCTTCCCCGATAGCGTCAGCCCGGACTACCTGCCTTACCAGCTGTGGGATTCCGTGCAGGTCAGCCTGGCCGACTAGGGAAGGGAGAGACACGTAGCCGGGGCAGGGGAGACAGAGCGCCACCTGCCCCTTCCCACTTGCTGACTGGACACTGTGACCCAGAGACGAGCTGTGACACTTCCCAGGCCACACATCCCGGTGATGTGGGGCTGATGATAGATCTCAGACCTCCACGCACCTGCGTTTACTCCTCACCCCACATTTTTTCTTCTCCAGGCCTTTGCTTCCAGCCTCTCGGGCTCCCTGGCCACCCACGCAGTCTTGCTGGGCATAGGGGTAGGGGACGCAAAAGCCTCTGTTTCCGCTGCCACGGCCACCTGGCTCGTGAAAGGTGAGCTGGGCCCCTGAAGTCTCACCCATCGCTCGTCTCAGCCCTGCCATCATCTCTGTCCTCTTTTTCCTTCGACGGGGAAGCCCAACCCCTCCTTTTCCCTTTTCCTAGTGTTTTGACATCTAATTCTGAGCTGTGATGAGTATGTTTATGCATTCCTGTCTGATTAAATCCAGGAGCCAAGTCTCCCCGGTTCCTCGAAGAGTGCCTTGTACCGTTAAAAAGCAAAATTCAACTGAGTAAAACATTTGTGTTGTCTCTGTTGACAACTGATGAATAACACATCCTGCCCACCAGCCTTGAAGCTGCACTTTGTTCTCCATACATGCTGTTCAGTGTCCCTTCATCATCTGGAGCCCAGATCCCTAAGCAAAACGTTCCTCTTCCCTTTACTCCTCATCTGTGGAGGACTGCCTACAAGTTCAGTTATTGAATAAAACTGCCAACTGCCTGGGGTGTGGGAAATTAGTTAATTCTAGAAAAAAACAATTTTGTAATAGGTCCTGAGTGGCAGAGAGGCAGTTTGGCTAAGAATGAAAGGTGTTTTGGATCCTCTGGGAAAGTAGATGATCTATAAATAGTAACCATAGTAACCATCTGTTGAATGTATACTGCTTTTTGAAAAACCATTGTAGGGGGGGTGGAGGTGTGCACAGAGATACAGTTTGGTGCCATGCCCTCTAGAGAGTGAAGCAGAAAAGAAGGGGGGAACTGTTTTCCATCAGGAGGGCCCTTGGTTGTCTCTTCCATCCTTTGTCTTTCACTGTTGTTCCCAGTGGGGATTTAAATCAGACCCAAGGCTCATTGCTCCTACCCTCAGCCTGGCCACAGCTCTGGTGAGCCTCCATGGATCTTTTGAAGAATCTGGAGGCTCCTGCTTATACCCTTAGCGTTAACCAAACTGTCTAAATGTGAGTCACCTCTGGAAAGAAGCTCTTTCTCTGAGAGTACATGTCATTGGAAAAGTGGTGGTGATCTGTGGCTCTTGTTTGAGTTGTCTCTTCTTTTAATAATAACAGCCCTTGCACGGTACTTATTATGTACAGTCTTTTTTTTTTTTTTTTTTTTTGGCTGTGCTGGCTCTTCACTGAGCATGAAGGCTTTCTCTAGTTGCCGAGCACAGGGTCCAGAGCTTGAGGGCTCAGTGGTTGCAGCTCACAGGCTTAGGTATGTGGGATACCAGTTCCCTGACCAGGAATCAAATTTATGTCCCCTGCGTTTGAAGGCAGAATCTTATCTGCTGGACCACCAGGGAAGTCTCAGTGTACCAGTCTTTAAATGTATTGATTCAGCATTCACAATACCTCTCAGATGGGTGTTGTCATTGTGTCCAATTTGTAGATGGGGAAACAGACATAGAACAGTAACTTGCCCAGGGTCACAGCCAGTAAGCGGTGGGGCTTGGATTTGAACCTAGGAGTTTTAGTTTAGGGTACGTTTTCATACCTCCACACTGTTTAATTTGGACCTTTTCTATTGCACTCTTGTTGCCTAAGTGTTTGGAATACAGTGGGTGCTGGGGTCAGTAGTTTCCTGTCATTTCTAAGCACTCTAGTCTAATCACCAACATATTTATATATGTCTTCAGCTCAGGCAAGTTATTAAGAAAAAAACAAGACCATTTTAAGATGAAAAAATATTCCCTTACTATAAAGCCTGTTGTTGATATTAAAAGAAGCCCCATTCATTAGAAAGGATGTTACATACTTGTTTCCATCAAACATGAGAAATTTGCATGCAGAGCTTTACATAAAAAACTCCCTTGGAAGTTTTTGATACGGTCATTTTTAGTTACAAGTCTCTTTATGGAACATGATGTTAACTGTCTTAAAACTAGTGATATTAATACTACGAGCAGCCAGTATTTTGACAACCTGCTGTGTGCCAGTCATTTTGCACACTGACATGTAGTATATAGCTTAATCTCTGCAACAGCCATACTGGGTAGATGCTGTTATGAATTCCTTTTCCAGAGGGAGAAGCTGAGGCACAGAGAGGTTTAGCAATTTGCCTATGGTCACAGGGCCAAGATTTGGACCCACACTGACTGACTCCTGTGTCCTACATTTTTTAAAAATTGAAGGATAATTGTTTTATGGAATTTTGTTGTCCTCTGTTGAACATCAACATGAATCAGCCATAGGTATACATATGTCACCTCCTACTTTTTTTTAGCAGCTGTTTTTAAAAAAATCATTTATTTTTGGCTGTGCTGGGTCTTTGCTGCTGGTAGACTTTTCTCTAGTTGTGGCAAGCGGGGGCTACACTCTCGTTCTGGTGCATGGACTTCTTGCAGAGCATGGACTCTAGGCACACAGGCTCAGAAATGGGATCTTTCCAGACCAGGGATCAAACCTATGTCTCCTGCACTGGGAGGCAGTTTCTTTGCCACCAAGCCACCAGGGAAGCACCTGTGTCCCACTCTTAACCGCCACACTCTTTTGCTAGTTAGAGTTTTCAGAGAGAGCCAAGTACAATTTGTGGACAGCTGATCCCTTACTAGGATTCAGAAGTTTTTATATCTTGCAGCTCAGCCAATTGTAAGTGAAGCAAAGAGGACCAGGTGGGAATTAAGTTTCCTAGAGTGGTGTACAGTGTAAACTTTGAAAGGCAGCGAGGATGTGTGTGATTATTGTACCCTAGTGCCAGCCTCCACAGCTGACAAGGGCTTTGCAAATGGCCTCCAAGAGAGTAGTCCCCTTGTCAGGTGTGTATGTCCTTCATCATGGTTGCTGTCTGCTTTTCAGCCTGGAACCATGACTCTAGTTCACTGCGGTCTGCTACACGCTGCCACACATACACCTCCCGGCCAGACCCTCATGTAGTACCTGGCACACAGTGGGAAGCCAGTAAGCCCTTGTGCAAATGAAAGTCTAATGGATTCCAGAAATTTCTCTGACTCACCCCAGCCTGAGGAAGCCTCTCCTTCACCCTATAATCCCAGCTGTCTTGTCCCCAACCTGCAGTTCAAATCCTTTTCATTTATTTATACTCTAATGATCATCTGTGAACCCACTGCCCAACCTAACAGCTAGAATATCAGTAATAACCTCTGAACTTTCCACAGAGCGTTTCCTGCTTTTATTTTTAAAAAAAAATAGCTTTACCATATTGATATATATACCTCGATGCTATAGTGTTTAGTTTCAGTTGTCTTCAAGCTTTATGAAGAGCATTTGTTCAGTCACTAAGTTGTGTTTGACTCTCTGGAATCCCATAGACTGTAGCACACAGGCCTCCCTGTCCTTCACCATCTCCCAGAGTTTGCTCAGACTCATGTCCATTGAGTCAGTGACGCCATCCAACCATCTCATCCTCTGTTGCCCGCTTCTACTCCTGTCTTCAATCTTTCCCAGCATCAGGGTCTTTTCTTTTATGAAAGCATCAGGGATTTTTTTCTTTTACGAACAGCATACTGTGCTGTATGTAATCTTCGTGACTGACTTTTTCATATAGGATGATGATACTAGGATCCATCCATGCTGATGTGAGTAGCTGTGGTCCATTGGGTTTTCATATTTGTCTAATATGCCCCTGAGTAAATGAGCCAGAATTCTTTATGCATTCTCCTATTGGTGAGCATTCAGTGTCCCAGTTTTTAGCTGTTATAAACAGTGCTGCAAAGAATCCTTCTGGTCCATGTCTCTTGATGTGTATGGGTACCTAGTTCTCTGGGGTACATGCTGAGGGACTACTAAGTCTAGGCACTTCTGACCCCCATCATGCCACTAGAACTTATTAAACCGGACTAAGCTCCCAAAGACAGTGACCCAAGATGGAAAGCCATCTTGGTGCTAGGCCCCACAGCACCCAAGGCTCCTGCTTGTTCCTTACCATTGCCTCTTTCCCCCAGATTCAACTGGCATGCTGGGCCGCATCATCTTTGCCTGGTGGATGGGGTGAGTTTTTCTTCCTGATCTGCAGTCATGTCTGTCTCAGCTCTGGCTGTGTTTTCAGCTCCCCCTCTTTCCTACCCATCTCCAAGAGGGGAAATTTAGCAGGTACATCAGAGCTAATGAGTCTAATGAGTACCCAGTACAGGTGCCTTCCCAGGGTCACCAAGCAGTGAAGCCACAGAGCCACTGCCGGGATGAGATCTGCCTTTAAGAGCACTGATTGGTCCCTCTGCTGCCCATCATGGGAAAAACAGAGAGAGCCAGGATGCTCTGAGCATCTTTTGCTGGTTTGTTAAAAGAGATGCCTGGGTGGGACAGTGCTCAGCTCAAAAGGAATGACCCTCCTGCAGTGTGGTGGCTTAGACACGTGGTTGAATTCTGGAGAGTGGGCTTGGAGAGGTCATCAGAATCCCTGTCCCACGTGGGATACATGTCACTATCTATCCAGAAGGGACTGAGGGCCTTGTGCTGCCTGTTTCCTCTTCCGGTCAGTACTGGAGGACCTCAGGAATGATTTAATATCTGCCATCAATCGTGGCTGTGAGGTGCAGTGAGCTAGTGTATCTAAAGTGCTTAGCATGTAATCAGTGCTCAGCAAATGCCAGCTGTGATTACCAACCCAAACTGGGTCTCACCAGCTCTCTATGTATCCTCTCTAATTCTTCTAACAACTGTGTAGAGTGGATTGAATGTGTACCTTGTCCAGATGTAAAATAGACCAGGTCACAGAGCCTGTAACTGGTGAGATGGGATTTGAACCTAAAGCCTATGCTTTTTTGAGGCATCGGGGCCCCTGTGTTCTAGTCCTGCCTTTGTCATGTATTAGTTCCCTCAGGAGTTCCCCAGGTGCACCTCATGCCTTACCCAGGAATGCTCTCTTTCTGTCTAGAAGATTTCAACTTCAGGGTCAGTGTTAATGCTGTAAAGTCTGAGCTCGCCCGAGGGCTATAATGTCTCCTGCCACTGGGATCTTGGAGAAGGGGTCCCTGAGGGTTTGTACAAGGGTCCAGGAGTCACTCCACTTGCAGAGGAGGGAACCGTCCATGGTGTCGCGAAATAGAGATGTTCTAGGCTGGATGTCAGAGCCTGGCTCTTTCTCTTGGCCGTTCCATCCCCATTCTCCACGTGATCAGAGGGAAGTTGTACCCCTCTCCAGGCTGGTTGTCTGTAACCTGCTGGGTAGCACTTAACGCTAAATGTAGTGCTTACAGAATATGCAGGCTTCTTGCTGGGTACCCTCTGAAGCAGGAGGAAGAGAAGAGGGCAGATAGCAGAAGAACCCAGGGATGGCCTCTCTCCCAGGAGGGTCAGGGGATGGGGAGCAGCCATGGGACAATCAGTTTTTTCCTTCAGTGCCTCATGGGTTAGTAAGGGAGAAATGTGAGTGACTACTGAATATGAGTAACCACTGAAGGTCCTCCCTGCTGATGGTGGCATTTCAGGCAGCAGTGACAGGGTGTGGGGACAGAAGTCTGGCTGGGGTGTGGGTTCTTCTTCTGAGGCCTTTGGACCTTCTCAAGTCCTGAGGATGGCCACACTGCCCACAGGATGTGTTTTCCCCTTAAACCCAAATTGTTGACCAATGTCTTCTCCTCCACAGGAGCAAAATGGACTGTAATGCCAAGCAGTGGAGGTGAGAAGGGGCTGGAACCGAGGAGAGGGGAGTCTTCTAGCATGAAGGTCTCTGACCTCTGACCCCTTATCCTTCCCCAGGCTTTTTGCTGACATCCTCAACGACATTGCCATGTTCCTCGAAATAATGGCTCCCATCTTGCCCTTCTGTTTCACCATAACCGTCTGCATCAGCAACCTGGCCAAGGTACCCATCTTGGGGCACCCCTATACCAAAGATTCCTGCCCTGGTGGTGCTTTGTGGGGGCTCACTTGGAGCCCCGAGGGCAGCCCAGCCTGGGCCCTGTGTTCAAAGCACTTCTAGAAGAGTGAAAAAGTTCAGATGTTTCTTCTCAGTCCCGGCGGTATATTCTGATCCTCCTCTCCAGCCAGACGCCCTCTAGAGTCTGAGATGGTCTAAGGTGGTGTCTGGAGCCGGGGGTAGGTGAGGGACCTCTGAGCAAGGGATTGAACAGGGAATCCATTGTCAACACCTTGGGACCAGCCCTCTAGCCACCTCTCATTCTTTCCATAAAATATTTAGAGTGCCTGCTGCATGTCTGGCACAGAATACAGGCCCTCCCATCTTTGAAAGAAAGCTACACGTCATTAAATATTTATTGAATGATGGCTATAGGTATTCCAGATGAGAAGTATAGGGGCTGCAGGAGGGTTCAGCAGGGACTCTGGCCTGCTCAGGGGATGTAGGAAGGTCTTCCCTGAGAGTGGGTCCTGAAGAATGAGTGTGAGCTGCTGGGTGAGCGTTCTGGGCAGAAAGAGCATTGCAGGTCAAAGTCAGTGGCAAGACAGAGTGCAGACCAGACAGTGGGGCTTCAGGGGCAAGTGGGGTGAATCTGGGCTCCTCCTCTCTGCCAGGCTGCTCACGCTGGTGGTCCCTTCAGGTTGGCCTCATCGGAAGACAGAACCTGAGGCCCAGCCTGTCTTCCCCACAGAGTTAATTACCAGGCGCAGAGTAAAGAGTCAGGAAGACACGTAATTGATCTCCCTGGCAATCGAGTGGTTAAGATTCCACACTTCCACCACAGGAGGCTTGGTGTTCGATCCCTGGTTAGGGAAGTTTTACATGCTTTGTGGTGTGGCCAAAAAAAAAAAAAGACCTAAGATCTATCATAAAGGCCCAACCATCCCTTCAAAATCCTGTGTGTTATTCCACATGGCACGACTGACTTATTAGCCGACAGCTCTTCAGGGTGGAGGCCGCTGAGCTCCCTGGCCCAGGACTGAACGCTGTGAGCACCCTGCCCCCTCAAGGGCAGGAAACCCCAGAGGAAAAACAGATTGTGACCTCTGCCGAAATACTGCATTGAGCTCTGCTCTGAGGGCCTCAGTCTCTTCATGTGTTAAATAAGGGACTCCAACACCGCTGTGAGCTTCCCCTCCCTGCTTCCCACTCCTCTCCAGAGTTCCAGTCTCCAGTGACCAGCAGCACCTCCATCCCCTAGATGCAGCAACCGGAAGCCTGGCTGTTATCCATGCCTTCGCCTCCTCCCCCTGTCACCTGTCACCCTCACCTAAGCCTGCATTCAAGACTGTATTTTCCCCTCTTAAATCTCTCCAGTCCTTTTATGACTGCATCCCCAGTCACCTGGTGGGTCCTTGTTGCTTAAAAAAAAGCACAGTAATTTTCCGAGGTCATCTCCCTGAATCTGTTCTCACCCCTCTTCAGTCCTCAGAGTAACCCCATAGTCCTTATTAGAGTGGAAATCAAATCAGGTCACTGCCCTGCCTGTTGCTCTTGGTATAAAGACCTTAATGATGCTTTTGCGGTTCTGTGTGATCAGGTGCGCACCCATCACGGAAGCCTCCTTTCATACCGCATTCCTCTTACCTTTGAACAGATGCTGACCATGTCATCACTGGTTTATTTGTTTACTGGTTTATTTATCTGATGATTTCTAAGTTTCAGGAGGGCAGCAGTTGTATTTGAAGTCTACCACAGCACCGAAATGTATATCTGACATCTAAGAGATATGACAAATGAGTGAAAGCCTTCAGTGGTCCTAGTCAATGAGCTCTCCCATCTAAGAGGGAGAGCCCGAGGTGGTCAGGGCCACGGAGTGGGTTTTGAACTGGCCTGGGAGGCTTGGCTAGGCCTCGACTGGGGCAGGAAGAAAATGGAGTCAGTTCCAGGCAGGGAGAATGTAGGCGTCAAGTTGCAAGCCAGACTGGGCCTGGGAGCTCCGCCAGGGGAGGAGGCAGCTAAAGCAGACATTGGAGGCTGGGGAAGTTCTGGTTAAGAATGGCCTTCGGGTCTCCACCTTGGGGGAAGAAAGTGAGTTTCTTGGAGCTGGGTCCACAGGGTGGCATGGCAGGCACACCTTTAGTTTTCTCCTGGAACAAGACAGGGGAGGTAGTCCTAGTGGAAATGCGGGGTAAGAATGGACAGCATTCAGGGTTTCAGTGTGGGGAGGCCTGAGGCCTACATTTTTCAAACTGGTTTGAGCCATTTGTTTGCTCACCCCCAGAAACGCTTGTGTTGCTGCAGCTCACAGCCCCTCTGACTTTAACTCTCCCTTTCCCCACCCAGTGCCTCGTGGGTGTGGCTGGTGGGGCCACTCGGGCCGCACTGACCATGCATCAGGCCCGGAGAAACAACATGGCCGACGTGTCAGCCAAGGATGGCAGCCAGGTGAGGG
>SJYC01041616.1:0-10718 GCA_006408675.1 Madoqua kirkii | reverse complement strand
AGAAATATTTATTCTTGGGACTTCCCTGGTGGTCCAGTGGTTAAGACTCTGCACTATTACAGGGGGTGTGGGTTCGATCCCTGATCAGGGAACTCAGCTTCCACATGCTGATGGGGGTGGGGGGGGGGTTGGAGGGAGTGAGGGGTGCATGGCAAAAAAAAAAAAGAAACCTCTGTCCTCTCCAGTCCTACTTTCTGGCCATCTCTTATATTGTTCTGTGAAATAGAACTTCATTTTTTTAAAAATTAAAACTAACTCTTTTTAATACTAGTACAAGTTCTTTTTTTTGCCATGCTGTGCAGTGTTTGGGATCTTAGTTCCCTGACCAGGAATTGAACCTGCACCCCTTACATTGGGAGCAGAGTCTTAACCACTAGATCACCAGGGATGTCCCGACACAATTTAATATTTTTTAAGCATTAACCATGTGCCAAGTATTTCACTTGTCTGAACTCATGAAATCCTTACAATGGATCATGCAGGATGTCATTGTTGCTACTCTATAGCAGAGGCAAAAAAGACCCAGAAAGGTGGATTCTCTCTGGGTTCCCCTGGGCTTGTCCCTTCTCTCAAGAAATGGTTGAACGAGTTCTTCCCCATTGTCTCTTCCAAGGTTGTTAGGGAGTGAGTACACCAGACCCTGCTCTTTAGGAACTCCCAGCCCCGTGCTTGCTGTCTCGCCTGCTCTCTTTCTAACCTCCAGCCCCTTCCACCCCGCAGGGCCCTTTTCCAGGGCCCCGGGGCTTCCTCAGTTCACAGAGGCGGTAAGGTCACTGGGGCACCCGAGACCAGTGCTCAGCCCGGGACCAGGCCCCTGCTTTCTGAAGCTGTTGCTTTGCTGCCCACTCCATGTGGCTGCTGGAGATGACTGTTCCCACCCCGGGGAGGGCCCTCTGTTCCTGAGCTCCCAAGGCCCCTGATCCCCAGTTTATACCCACAGCCCACCCCTCTGCACCAGGACCACCTATTCCAGGGACCCCCATAGTCAGGAACCCCAGTTCAGACTTCTCCCTCCTGATGAGTCAGGGGTCGTGGCCATGGGTCTTTTCCCCTAAGGTAGGCTCAGTCAAGCCATCTTCGGCCATCAGTTGGGATGATGGGAAGTTGGGATTTTGTGCAACATTGATTCTCCAGGGAAGTTGGGATTTTGTGCATTTCTTCCTAGGTGGTTTGTTGACCCCTTTGCAGAAGTGTCTGCCTGTTATTGCAGACCAAGGGGCTGGGGGGGATCAGCCTCTTTTTTTGTTGGCCACACCATGTAGCATGTAGATTCTTAGTTCCCTGACCAGGCATTGAACCTATAGTTCCTACAGTGTAACCCTGGAGTCCTAACCACTGGACCGTCATGGAAGTCCCAGATCGGCCTTTTTAAACCACCAAATAAAGTCCTGCTCTGTGGTTACTTACTTGCCTGAGTGTAGGGCTACACAAGTAATGTTTGCAAAACAAAGAAATGTTCCACAGGCATTGCATCTAGCTGGACAGAGAAGCAGATGTATCTCAAAGGATGGCTCACTCATCAAAAACGTTAAAAATTTCCTAGGCACCCATATTGGTGTAGGGAACATCTAGGGCAGGGAGGACTATGGTGAAAAGCATTCAGGGATGTTCAGTCTGGCCTGGAGGGGAGCCTTGCAGCTCCTAACCCCTCTGCCATTTTCCAGGAGACGCTGGTAAACCTGGCAGGACTCCTGGTCAGTCTCTTGATGCTGCCCCTGGTGTCCGATAGCCCCAGGTAAGCCGGGATCCAAGGCAGGGAGGAGGCGCCCAGCTGGGCCTCTGCTCCCACGGACCAGCTCACTTTCTCGCCCCAGCTTAAGCCTCGGCTGTTTCTTCTTCCTCACTGCCCTGCACATCTACGCCAATTACCGAGCTGTCCGGGCCCTTGTCATAGAGACCTTGAATGAACAGCGGCTCTGGCTGGTCCTGAGGCACTTCCTTCAGCGGGGAGAGATACTGGGCCCCACATCAGCCAATCGGATGGAGCCACTGTGGACAGGTGACCCAACCCCTTGGGCTCAAGTCTTATGTCTCCTAGCTCCTTCCTCTGCCCGGGCATCCTGACTCCAGCTTCCCACAGGTTTCTGGTCGTCTGTGTCTCTATCCTTGGGGGCCCCCCTACACTGTGTGACGTCCAGGTGAGTGTTGCTGCGTCTCCCACCCATCACTGCTGTCACCCTTCCCACCCTGTGCTCCTTGTTCTTTTTGTTTTTTGAATAATTTTATTTATTTTTGGCTGTGCTGGGTTTTTTGTTCATTGCTGCATGGGCTTTTCCCTAGTTGCAGTGCAGGGGCTTCTCATTGTGGTGGCTTCTCTTGTTGCAGAGCACAGACTCTAGGATTCAAGGGCGTCTGTAGTTGTAGCACTTGGGCTCAGCAGTTGCAACTCCCAGACTCTAGAGCACAGGCTCAGTAGTTGTGGTGCACAGGCTTAGCTGCCCTGTGGCATGTGAGCTCTTCCTGGATCAGGGATCGAACCCATGTCTCCTGCATTGGCAGGCGGATTCTTTACCACTGACCCACCAGGGAAGCCTGTGCTCCTTGTTCTGATGATCACTGGCCTCCCCTGACCAAGCCCTACCTCTCTGGTTCTTCATTTCCATTGGCGGTGGAGGGGGCGGGGGTGTCACTGTGGGTGCTCGAGGGCAGGCGGTGTATAACATGACTATGTGGGATTGAACCCATGCTCCTTATAGTAGGAGCACTAGAAGAATCCTAGATCGGCCTTTCTGAACCATCAAATAAAGCAATTCTCCTCTGTGGATGTTTACTTGCCTGAGTGTAGGGCTACTCAAGTGACTCTTGTAAGACAAAGGAGACATGTTTGTTGATGTGTTTGTTGGATGCGGGAAGAAAGGAAGGGTAGATGTGGGGGAGGGTAACAGCTGAGGGGCAGATGGGAAAGAGGTGCAGGACAGTTTGGGTTTACGATTAGGTGGCTGTGCAGTGACTGGATGGTTATGCCTGCTTTGTTTTCTCCCCCGCCACCGACTGCACACTCTTGTTCCCTTCAGTGTCTCTGAGCTGCAGCAGCTGGTTAAGGGGCACCAAGAACCCTACCTCCTTCGCTGGGACCAGTCACGAAGTAAGTGTGCTGTGTTCTCCCAGCTTTACACTCACCTTCCTGGGCTCAGCCTCTCATTCCTCCAGCCCCTGGGCCCCAAGCTCTGGACACACGCTGGACAGTTTGGAGTCTGCCTGCTGTCCTCAGGGGAGCTTGCAGCTGCGATTGAGTCCATTCAAATTATATAGCTGTGTGCCCCTGTAAAGTTCCCTTGACCACTCTGTAAAGTGGAGCTAATAATACCTGCCTTATTATCTGCAGGGTTTTTGTGAGGATCAAAAAAGGCAATTATATAAAAGCACTTTTACATTACAGCACACACGAATGAGATTGTGACCTTTGGTTCTCCCTGAGGAACCTCTTTGGTCTCCTTTTCAGGTCACCTCTTGAGGAAGCAGGCACTAAAGTTTAATGGTCTGCTGGTAGTGTGTTAAAAGAGGCTGATTCTCACTAATTATTGAAGACATGCAAAATAAGCCCACCTCAGGGAGCTGCTTTGAAGTCGTATCTTGGAAATTGGGCATTTTAGTTTGGCCAGAGCACTGGGGAGCGACAGGAGATGAAGTTGGAAAGGAAAGGGTTGGAGCTGGTCTTTCATGCCAGACCAAGGCCTTTGGGCTAGACAGGGATGAAGCAGGCTGGTAGGCTTGAGAGAGTTTTGGAGTTGGCCCCTCCCTGGTACCAGTCTGTCCCTGGGTATCTCCAGACCAGGTACAGGTTGTCCTGAGTCCAATGGCAGGACCTGAGGCCATTCTAAGGGCTGCCACTCATGGGCTGGTGCTTGGAGCCCTGCGGGGAATGGACCCCTCCCAGAAGAGCTGGAGGAACTGAGGAACCAAGTACGGGCAGGTAAATGCCTTGCAGTCCAGGCTTCTTCTGACCAAAGCAGGGTGGAGAGAGGAAGGAGAAAAGCTTTTTCTGCTTGGGACACCTGGGAGCTTCTGGTTCTTCACCCCTGTCCAGGTCCTGAGAAAGAGAGCTGGGTGGTTGTCGGGGAGACACACCAAGTGCTGGATAAGCTCTTCCCAAAGTTCTTGAAAGGTAACATCCTTCTGCTCCACAGCTCCTAGACCTACTCCCCAGAGGCCCTGCCTAGCCCCATTCCTACCCTTCCATCTGGGAGGTGAAAGACCTGGATTTCTCTCTGTGATCTCAAGTCTGGGTCTCAGTTTCCCTATCTACAGGACGGGGAGGTTAGGACGGTCTGTGAGGCACTCAGTGTTGACAGACTATGGAAGCCCAGTTGGCACTGGAGAAGAGGAGTGGGGTGGTGGGTTTGGGGGGAGGGGGAATGCTCACAAAGATGATGACCTTTCATTTAGCCCCTACTCCATTCTAGCCCTTTTCCCTGTGCTGCTTAATGAATTCATACGGCAACCAGATGAGGTTTTAGCCTCATTTTACACCAGAGATCACCCCGCAGAGGCAAGGGGAGCCTGAGCAGTACACCCAGCCCGTGCTAGCCCTTCCCCTCTCCCCAGGGTTAGCTCAGAGTCTCCCCCACAGCATCACCCCTCTACCCTCTCCCCAGGTCTACAGGATGCGGGCTGGAGCACTGAGAAGCACCAGCTAGAGGTGGATGAGTGGAGGGCCACGTGGCTCCTGTGCCCAGAAAAGAAGGTCTTGTGAGCAGCCCCGCCAGAGGCTCAGGTCTCAGGACAGGGGCCTGGAACAAGGACACTCTGGCTGCAGCAGGACTAGGCAAGGCAGCTTTATTTGTTCTTAGGGGAACCACAGTGGCCAGCTGGCTGAGGCCTCACAGGGTGTGGCTACCAGTCAAATGGACTGGGCCCCAGGCAGAAACAAGGCAGAGAGTAGGGTCCCAGGGCCTCCCTGCTACTCTCTGGCCCCAGGCCCTTCTCACCGCAGCTGGCTCCCCATGCCCACTCATCTCAAGGCTGTGGCTCAGGGTATCCGACACAGCGAGCCTCAGGCATAAAAGCCCCAGAGGAACGTGGCCACGGCCATCATGAGCAGAGCATTGAGGTTGACCACGCGGGCCCAGCCTGGGTCCTCACTGATGTCCTCCAGTCGCCTGGCTGCGGCAGCTGTCTCCTCCTGGGTAGGGCGTGGGGGGCTGCCTGCCCCACCCCTGGTCACGCCACAGAACCAGAGCAGGCACTGCCTCAACAGGCCTGGCCTTGGGGGCGGGGCCACTGGGAGGAGATGAGGCCTGACAGTGAGTCTGAGGACCCTCGGCTCCCGCAGCTCCCCTGCCCTAACTCCCGGGGGGCAGTGCCTTACCCTCCATCTCCACTGCGTGCTCAGGGTGCCCGTTCTGCACGGGGGCTGCAGTCGGACTTTCTAGCTCTTCAGCATCCAGGTCCTCCCTCTCCTCCTTGCTGTGCCGGAGACTGAAAACCAGGCGGTGGAGCTGGGGAAGGAGGGAGCAGGGCCCGAGTGGGAGTGCCGTCCCCCCAGCCTGCCCCAGAGCAGGAGGTCTCCTGTCCACACCAGCACTCCCTCACGTCTCTCTGTCCAGCCTGCACAGCAGCCGGGGACCACCTTCCATGGCTGCCCTCAGGCTAAACCCAAGCTCCTCAACTAAGTGTTTAAAAACTCTTGGCCCTGCTCTGCCCTCGGCTTCATCACTCCCATGTCCCGCATCTACACTCACAATTCAACTCTAGTACTTCAGTCTTCCAGTCCTGCCAACAGGGTGTTCCTCCCTGTGGGTGTTTGCTGCCAGGGCTTCCTCTTGCTGCCTTTGCCCCTTCTGCAGCCGTGGAGTCCTGCCCCTCCTTCTGGGCCCTAGCTCTTTTGTCCTGCTCCCCAGTCAGCTCTGCCCTGGGGCACCCACCTTCCCGCAGCACAAGACCAAGTCCTTTGGGGGCTTTTGGGGTAGTACTCGGTTCCTGCCGGCTACCATTGAGGCCAAAACTCGGCGACTTTCACCTCCCCCATGATCTTCAGGCCACCTCCAAACCACCTCAAATAAACTTGATTTGAATCAAAACATTGTGCTTGCTTTGCAAGTAAAGCTTCAAACTGGACTCCTTGGTCTGTCCTCACCAAACCTTACAGACATTCAGGTCCTCCCCACTGGGAGTTGTGGGAAGCAGACTGCAGCCTCAGGGTGGAGAGGGGCCACACCCACCCACGTTTAGTGCCGCCACGGGAGGCCTGCACTTACATGCTTGCGAGGGATGGGTGGTGTGCACAGCGAGACCACGAGGGTGAGGAAGCCGGAGCAGACGAAGAGCAGGATGGCGAAGTAGAGGTAGTGGACGCGGCAGAGGAGCGCGGGGCACGCCGAGGGGCGCACGCAGCTGCCGGAGCCGAAGGAGAACTCGGGAACCAGGCGTGCCAGACCCATCAGCAGGCCCCCGATCAGTCCCCAGAAGGCTCCCTACAGGGCCAGAGAGCGCGTCAGCCTCCTCGGGCGTCCAAGTCCGGCCCCAGCGCCCGATGTGCACACACGCTCACCTTCTCATTGACGCGAGGCACGAAGAGCGCCAATACGAAGACGGCCGATACCGGCGGCGCCAGGTAGCTGGAGACGGACTGGATGTAATCGAAGAGCTGCCCACCCTGTGCCGCCTGCACTACGGGCGCCAGGCCACCGACACAGCCACGATAAACACCACCCAGAGCCTGCGGTGGGCGGCCATCGGGAGGTTTCACCCAGGACCCGGTCTCCCCCTGTCCCTACTGCCCCTCCCCAGGGGCCAAGTCGTGGGGCGGGAGATGGAAAACCCAGGCCCACCGTCCTACTAGCAGCAGCTCGCGGTCGCCCGCGCGGGGCCGCAGTCGCGTGTAAATGTCCATGGTGAAGAGTGTGCTGCTGCTGTTGAAGATGGAGGCCAGCGAGGACATGAGCGCCGCCAGCATGACCGCCAGCATGAGTCCGCGCAGACCTGCGGGCGAACTGGAGCCGTGAGCCTGCGGTCGCCAGGGGGCGCCCGGAGGGTGCGGGCCGGGCGGGGGATGATGCCTCGCACTGGCGCTTGGGGGCATGGGGGGCAACCCGGGGACCACCCTCACCATTGGGCATGAGCTTCACGACGAGCCGCGGGTAGGCGATGTTGGAGCAGCCCACCTCGGTGCCGCACACGCGTTTACACACCTCGGGCACCACGCACGCCACCTCATCTGCGGGAAGGAGGGCGCCACGTGGCTAAGGCGGGGCGGGGTCTGGAACTTCGAATCGCCAAGTGGGGACCTGGAATCCCAGTGGAGAGATGGGATCCCCAGGTGGGAGGCGGGACTGGGTGGCCCAAATCTTCTGACGGGAACGGAAATGGGAGACGGGCACTTGTATCCTCCACTGAGAAAGGAGCTGGATGGGGCTCAGGATTCGGGGGCGGGGCGGGGTTGCAGTCGTTACCCGGGTAAAGAACGCGGCTGATCATTCCCGGCATGACCATGAGGAACATGGGCATCAGCTTCAAGTAGCCACACAGGATGCATCCCGCCTTGATGTGGGTGAGGTTTTTCCCAGCCAGGCAGCGCTGCACTATGACCTGCGACGAGGTGCTTTCAAACTACCTGCATCCAGTCCCAAGTAATTCGCCGTCTCTCTGGCCTTGCCCCAAGTCGCCTCTCTAATCCGGGGCCCGCCGCTGGCCCCTCGAGCGGACAATTCAGTTCCAAGAACAGACCTTGCCCTTGGATCCGCCTCCATCTGGGTAGATCTATTTGGCAGGCCTTCCGCCCGCCCCAACCCCCCCACCTCGGACCATGCCCTCCACCTGGCTTCCCAGGTGGGTTCAGGCGCCACCCATCTCAGCTCCGCACCCCCGCAGGTTCTATCCGGGCCTCTCATCCCGCCGCAGCACCGACCCCTCACCTGGTCGCTACACCAGTACCAGCTGGACACGATAGTAAGCCCCAGAAGCAGCGCGGGCCATGGCAGGTCCCCCGTCACAGGGTCCCGGAGCAGGTGGTAGGAGTCCGGCCGGGGTCGATAGCAGGAGCTGGAGATGTTGCCCACGGCCGGGTCCTCGGATACCGTCAGGGACGTCACTGCCCGCAAGTATTTCTCGAAAAGCCCCGAATACCCGCCCACCTCGTAGAAGGCTGTGAGGGCAAGGCCGTCAGGGGACCCGGCGCCCGCGACAAGGCCCTCCCCTCGGACCACCCCGGCCCAGACGCGCGATGTCCCTGCTCCCAGGTAGAGAGCTCTGCGAGCTGCACCCTCCGCGCCCCTCCCCCATGGGCTGAGCCCGTACCGTAACCCATGAGGACGAAGGCCCCCGCGAGAATGACGAAGGTCTGCACCGTGTCCGTGTACATCAGCGCCGCCAGCCCTCCTGCAACCGGCCTGGGTCAGGGGGCACAGCCCAGACAGGCTGTCTCTAGTACATAGACTGTCTTTGCGGTTCCCCCTTTTCCAATTAATTTTCCTGGAGGGCAAATTTCAAAATGATGGCCTATTCTCCGAGCTCCTGCACTCCAGCGTCAGGAGGCAGGGCTGTGTGAGCACAGTGTGGCTGAGTTTGGGGCTTCACGGATGCCAGGTGCACCCCGTGTAGGACCTCCGCTACAGGCCCTCCTCCTCTAAGTCCAGGTTTTCTGTCTGTGTAACAGAAAGAGGTGATCCTGTAAGCTCCAATTCTCAGTTCCATCCCATCCCGAGGGGCTGGGGCGTACAGCCGCCTTGGCACCAGGCCCCGCCCACTGTGGGCCAGCGTCAGGCCTCAGACCCTACCCCAGGCTCCCTGGGCCAGCACTGGGGCTGGAGAGCTATCCTGGAGTCTAGCCAAGTCCAGTCTCCCATCCCAGACGTTAATAAAAACTTAAGTCTTCCGTGTTGTCCAGGCCCAAGAGGGGCTCCGAGCTATGAACTTCCGGGCCAATCCAAGGAAAGTGGGGGCGGAAGGAGGGGAAGGAGGGGGAGGCGGTAGAGGATTGGGTTGGGGGAGGTGTAGTTTGCTTTCCAAAGATTTAGATCCTTCTGTTCACTTCACACGTAACTTCTCCAGCCCTCTACCTTTGATGACTCCTCTAAGCCCCGCCCACACTCCACATCCCTAGCAAGGTTCTCTTCCCTAAGCCCCGCCTACAGTCCACGCCCCTAGCACGACTCCCTTCCCTAAGACCCCGTCCCCGCCACCTGTCACAGTGTAGATCATGGTGATGCCCAGGAGCGCGATGACGGAGGCATAGATGTTCCAGCCCAGAGCCTGTTGAATGAATACTGCCCCGGAGAACATGTCCACCTCGGGGGAAGGAGCGAGCGTGCAGGTCAGGATCCAGGGGCCAGGGTGGGGACCCAGCTCCACCTCCTGCCCAGAATCACGACCCAAAACTTTTGGGTCACTTTTGGGCCAAACTTTTGGCCACACCTCAAAAGCGCCCTCATTTTTTGATACCTCCTACTATGGCTGTAGCCTCAGAAACCGATTCCTTCCACAGCGATTGTCCCTGAGCTGTGCCCCCTCGGGGGCTTTCTAGAGACCTCCACTGGGTGGTCCCACCCGTCCAGGGGCCCGTTCCGCCCACCACGTGTGCTTACCGAAATCTTGGTGAAGATGTACAGAAAAAGCGAGAGCACGGACAAGTAGAGGCGGATACGATGGCCGCCGAAGCGCTTACGCAGGTACTGCGGCATGGTGATGACGCCCGCGGTCAGGTACACCGGCACGAAGAGCCAGCCAAGTAGCAGGACCACGAACAGGCCTGCGGGCACAGCGCGACATCGGAGGGTGACTCCCCGCCCGAGATCCTGCTCTGAGCCCGTCCTAGCCCCCAAGGGATCTGAAGAACCTTTCTCTCTTGGGGAACATGCTACTCCAAGGCAAAGTCGCACCAGGGACCCAGAGGACACAAATGCAGATGATGACCTTGGACTCTGGGCCTTCTGGACAAGCTCTTGACACTTTCCTGGGCCCTTAACTACAGCCCTTCTTGCCTGCCCAGGCCATTACCCCTGGCCATCTCTCCCAAGATGACCCCTAGACTCCTCCGCCTCCTCCCACCCGGAGCACCTGAATCCAAGTACAGACCCTTCAGCCCAACCCCAGCCTCTGCCTCCCTTCTCCTCTCTACCCACCCAAACCTTCAGTGCTTCAAGGCTCAGCTCAGAGGCCTCCTCCTCTAGGAAGCCCTGAGCTCAAAGCCCTGATCTTTCCAAGTCTCCAAGGCAAGCCTCAGTCCCAGAGCTTCCTCTGCTGCCCTTTTCTGCGAGGGGCTTTCATTTGGCTTAAAGATGCTCACAGGCCACCACTTTGGAGAGCGTCAGAAGGAGCACTGTACCAACTCTGAGACTGTTCACCCCATTTCAGAGAGGAGTAAATCGAGGCCAATGAGGGTGTGGCTGGTTTAGGCTCACATAGCAATAGCGAATCAAACCACCTGCCGTATCCTAGTATTGAACACTATTATTCATGTGATCGTATGATGGTTTTATTTACAGCCATACTATGATCAATTTTGTTATAACAACACTGCTTACTAACAGACTCGTTCCTATGAATTCAAGTATCTTACCCTCAGTGCTGATATGATCAGCTAATACACCTCCACTAGACCTACCCTTGCCCTGATCCTGGGATCTCCCACCTGCTTCTGCCTCCAAGCTGGCTGCCTGAGCATCACTTGAAGCCTAGCCTCACAGCACAGTTGGGAAGTCCCAACTCTGGTCTCACACCTCCACCTGGAGCCTCTCCAGGTGTGACCCTTCCAGGTGTACCTGGGGTGGGCGGTCGGGGTT
>SJYC01041615.1:0-13216 GCA_006408675.1 Madoqua kirkii | reverse complement strand
GGGCGGGCGGGGTTATTGGCCGAAAGGAAGGACTCACATTCCACTCAAATCCAGCCACCGCCAGGCCGCTCGCCGCACCGGTCCCTGCCAGGCCCACAAAGTGGCCACTGCCGATGTTGCTGGCGAAGAGAGAGGCCCCGACCTGGGTGGCCAGAGGTGGGGGTGAGCCAGACTGTTTCTCCAGGCCTCCTCCCGCTCCACAGCCCCGCCTCTCTCACCGGCCACCACACCATGTTCCGTCCTGCCAGGAAGTAGCCGCCAACGGTGCCTCTGTTGGTTCTGCACATAGACTGGGGGTTGGGAGTGGGGAGAGGCCTGGGTTCGGGACACATCTTTGGACCTCATTAGCCTCCTCAACACATTCCTCAGCCTCGTTCCAGGCTGAATATTAACCAGCGTGCTGCTCCCCTGATGATTCCCCCCGACTCCACCCCCAGCCTCCCCCAAGACACAGATCCACCCAGGCCCTAACCCAGCATCCAGCTCCCCAAGCCCGAGTGTGGCTAGATGGGGCCTGACTTTCCTGTGGGCCCTGGATACGGGTTTCTGTTCAGCCACCTGTTGTGTAGACAGGGGAACAGAGACCTCATTTAGAATGCTGTCCTGATAAAAAGCCACTGACCCCTTAAAACTAGTTCAGCCCCAAAGTGGGCAGACAAGGCTTGAATGAGTGTGGGCTGGGCCGCCCTGAAGCTATGGAAAGAAGAATTACTTGTCCCACACCGGGTTTCTCCCTCAAAGATCCAGGCATCTTTCCCTTGCCACACACAGGGCTCCCTGAGACTTTCCCCCAGGCTCCAGAAGCGGGGCCCTAGCAGCATCTTCCAGTGTCTCACCCACAAGCCGACACCAATGACCAGCAAGAAATAAGCAGCGATGACTAGGATGTCAGCAGGATTGTCAATTAGAGCCTTCTGTTCCCCCAGCACTGGTGCTGAGCCTGCCTCTGTGTGCTCCTCCATTCTGCCCACGATCTGCCCCTCAGGGCACTAGCCCCTGGATTCCCCCTGGGAAGGATTAATGGTTACCCTGGGGGCAGTGAGCCAACAAGCTCCCCTGCTCCCAGTTTTGTTTAGCTGAATCAGGCCTCACAGAGGCTGAGGCTGTGGTCCTGGGGAGTTGGACACTTTCAAATTCAAGGGTATTCCCCTTCCTGGGCCTTAGCCCCTGCCTATTCTCCAGAGACTTGGGCTCAAAATGACTCCTTTCACTGGCTAAAAATGCCTACCCTTCAGCTTTGACCTAGGGAACCTGGCTGATCTAGCCCCCCAGTTCAAACTAATTCAGAGGAATCATTTTCTTTTTTAAAAAACTGATTAAAAAATAATTTTATTTATTTATTTTTAGCTGTGCTGGGTCTTTGTTGCTGTGCAGGCTTTTCTCTAGTTGCAGCGAGCAAAGGCTATCATTTGTTGCGGTGCGCAGGGTTCTTGTGTCGGCTTCTCTTGTTGCAGAGCATGGGCTCAGGGTACTTGAGCTTTGATAGTTGCGGTGTGTGGGCTCACTAATTGCAGCTCCCAGGCTCTAGAGCACAGGCTCAGTAATGGTGGCGCACAGGCTTAGCTGCTCCATGCTGTGTGGGATCTTCCTGGGCCAGGGATTGAAACTGTTTCCTGCATTGGCAGGCAGATTCTTTACCACTGAGCCTTTTTCTTTCTTTTTGAAATATTTATTTTTTTGGTTGTGTCATGGGATCTTCAATTTTCCTTGTGGCATGTAGGATCTTCAGTTACAGCATTCGGGGTCTAGTTCCTTGACCAGGGATCAAACTCGAGCCCCGAGTCCTGCCCCAGTGGACTGCGAGGGAAGTCCCAAGGAATTATGTTCGGATTCAAATCTGACAGTGTCACTCCCCTGCTCAGGAAACCTCCAGAGCTCTCCATCACACCCGGGAGGAGGCAGGAGCCTCTTATCCAAAGGTTTAAGGCCTGCCACGCCCCGACCCCTGCCCATCCTTCTCCTCAATTCCCCACTTCAAACCCAGAATGAAATCACATTTCCTTCCCATGCCCTTGCCCTCCCCAGCCCCTGGGTTCTCATACCCTCTGAACTTTTGTATAAGCTGTGCCCTCCTCCTGGAACACTCCCCTGCCTCCCAATGGCCAGCCCCTACTCAGCCTTCGGTGCTCAGCCCATGGCATCTCTTTGGGAAAGACTTCTCTGACTTTCCTGACACAGTTCTGAGCTCATTATGTGGACCTTGCCTGGATCCAGATCTGTCTCCCCAATAGACCAGCGACTCCCTCAAGAGAAGGAGATGATCGGATTCATCCCTGGAGTCCCATTGCTCAGCACAGGGCTGGATGAGAGAAGGGAATGGTTTGATAAATAGATACCCACTGCTCTATCTTTCTAGATGAACTGACCAGACTTGGGTATCTGATTATGGTAGTAGGGTTCATGGTGGAAATGAGAACACCTTTAGGGAAAGGTGATGAGTTGTTTAAGGAATGCCTTCATTATGGTTCCTTAAAAAAGAGACTCTAGATGAGAATTGGAGTACAAGAACTGTACTGGGGAGCTGATTACAGTCAGGGCTGTGAAGGAATGAGGAAGAGAGACAAAGAAAGGAGAAAAGCCAGTAAAGGGTGTGTTGATGAAAAGGTTACCACTGTGGGACCCTGGTGGTCCAGTGGCCAGGACTCTGAGCTCCCAATGCAGAGGATCTGGGTTCGATTCCTGGTCAGGGAACTAGATCCTGCATGCCACAACTAAGACCCAGTGCAACCAAATAAATAATTAATAAATAAAATATTTTTAAAAGAAAGTTACCGCTTTGACAATCCCAGTGGGAACTCTCTGAGACACTATGGGGAACTCATCTCAGAATTGACCTCCAGGAACCACAGAGCTGGGAGAGTTATTCACCATTCCCTATCTCTAACTGGCTGGAGGTTCTGAGGTTACAGAATCCCACCCACCCACTAAACTCAGGGAGCATCTGGGGACATTGAGGGTCTGGAAAGTATCTGCATATGACTTCCCAGATGGGCCAGGTGGATACAGGCAGGGCAGCCACAGCATCTGCTTCAGCAGGTGATGAATTTGAAGTGTGGTCCAGTGGGTAAGAATCCACCTTGCAATGCAGAGGACTCAGTTTCCATTCCTGGTCAAGATCCCACCTGGTTGGGTGGCATAAGATCCCACATGTCATGGGACAACAAAGCCAGAGCACCACAACTGGAGAGAAGCTCATGCGCCACAACCAAGCCCCGACACAGCCAAAAAAAAAAAAAAATTTTTTTTTAATGAAGGGTCAGGAAGAAATCTAGGGGCAAGTATCAGAAGACACATTAGGGTTGTAGGCACTTAAAATCAGATCTCTGTGGCTTCCCTAGTGGCTCAGCAGTAAAGAATCCACTGGCAATGCAGGAGCCGCTGGAGATGTGAGTTCAGTCCTTGGGTAGGAAAATCCCCTGGAGGAGGGCATGGCAAACCACACCAGTATACTTGCCAGGAGAATCCCATGGACAGAGGAGCCTGGAAGGCTACAGTCCATGGGGTCGCAGAGAGTCACAGACTGAAGTGACTGAGTACGCTCACATCTGCCCTCATCAGAGCCTGCAGAGTGCTGCGGGATGTGGCATCTTGTTCCTCTTTGACCACATCTCCTACGACTCTCCCCTGCACGCTCTAATCAACCACATTGGCCTTCTTTCCTTTCTTCCAACACACCAAGCTCGTTACTACCTCCTGGCCTTTGCACTTGCTCTTTCCTCTGCCTGGGGTACTCTCCTCAGGCTCTTTGCTCAACTTTCAGAGTCTCAGTGTAGATATTACATATTCACAGAGGCCTTCTCTGATGCTCTGGCTCATGTACCTCCTTCCCCACCTTGTCTTAGTTTTCTATATTTTTCCTTCTCACCTTTCCTCCTTCCCTTCCTTCTTCATTCCTTCTTTCATTAGCGAACATTTTTCAAGCACTTACCACCTGCTAGCCAGAAAAACATCTAGTTCTGCTTTAATGACTATGCCAAAGATTTTGACTGTGTGGATCACAATAAACTGTGGAAAATTCTGAAAGAGATGGGAATACCAGACCACCTGACCTGCCTCTTGAGAAATCGGTATGCAGGTCAGGAAGCAACAGTTAGAACTGGACATGGAACAATAGACTGGTTCCAAATAGGAAAAGGAGTACGTCAAGGCTGTATATTGTCACTCTGCTTATTTAACTTATATGCAGAGTACATCATGAGAAACACTGGGCTGGAAGAAACACAAGCTGGAATCGAGATTGCCGGGAGAAATATCAATAACCTCTTATATGCAGATGATACCACCCTTATGGCAGAAAGTGAAGAAGAGCTAAAAAGCCTCTTGATGAAGGTGAAAGTGGAGTGTGAAAAAGTTGGCTTCAAGTTCAACATTCAGAAAACAAAGATCATGGCATCTGGTCCCATCACTTCATGGGAAATAGATGGGGAAACAGTGGAAACAGTGTCAGACTTTATTTTTGGGGGGCTCCAAAATCGCTGCAGATGGTGACTGCAGCCATGAAATTAAAAGACGCTTACTCCTTGGAAGAAAAGTTATGACCATCCTAGATAGTATATTCAAAAGCAGAGATATTATTTTTCCAACAAAGGTCCATCTAGTCAAGGCTATGGTTTTTCCAGTGGTCATGTATGGATGTGAGAGTTGCACTGTCAAGAAAGCTGAGCACTGAAGAATTGATGTTTTTGAACTGTGGTGTTGGAGAAGACTCTTGAGAGTCCCTTGGACTGCAAGGAGATCCAACCAGTCCATTCTGAAGATCAGCCCTGGGATTTCTTTGGAAGGAATGATGCTAAAGCTGAAACTCCAGTACTTTGGCCACCTCATGTGAAGAGTTGACTCACTGGAAAAGACTCTGATGCTGGGAGGGATTGGGGCAGGAGGAGAAGGGGACGACCAAGGATGAGATGGCTGGATGGCATCACGGACTCGATGGAAGCGAGTCTGAGTGAACTCCAAGAGTTGGTGATGGACAGGGAGGCCTGGCATCCTGCGATTCATGGGGTCTCAAAGAGTCAGACCCGACTGAGGGACTGAACTGAACTGAGAAAGCAACTTGGACACTGGACAGATAACAGCAAAACAAATGTGTCATTTGACAGACAAGCTCCCAGGAGCTTGCCTTCATTTCAGAAATAAACAAGCATGGGACTTCCCTGGTGGCTCAATGCTTGAGAATCCACCTTCCAAGGCAGGGGACAAGGATTCCATTCCATGGTCGGGTAACTAAGCGCCCACATGTCTAGGAGCACCTAAGCCCACTTGCTGCAACTACAGAGGCCAGTAAAAATAAATAAATGAACAAGCAACAAATACCTGTTTGCATTAGTGATAAGTGAGGGGCTTTAGTGATGTGAGGGACTAGGGAGGTGCTACAGGTGAAAACTAGGGAAAAGAACCAGCTTTATCTAGGCCATCAGGGGAGTTTCTGTACTTTATCACACTTGTCATTGAGGTTTTGTCCCCCTCTCCCCATCTGTCTCTCCTATGAGACCAGGAGTCCAAGGAACATGTTTCTTAGCACCCAGCATGGACCCTAGCACAATACATAGTCAATGAATTAACTCTTGGGAAATGAATGGCTCAAGACTAGGAGGCAATTACAAGCCGAGGGATGGACAGCACTTTCCAGGGAGGATTTGTGAAAGAGGAAGAGCTGGAGGCTTAGGAAGATCCAGGAGAGGAGCTTCAGAGAGGAAAGAATCTGGGGAAGGTGGTTTGCCCAAAGCCAAGGCACAGAACCTCACCTTTGGCTCTTGCCCACACCACAGCTGTTTTCCTAGGCTGTTAGCCCCTCTTTGAGCTGGAAGGGCCTCTGGAGATCCATTGTTTTCAGCCTCAAAGGTCCCT
This sequence comes from Madoqua kirkii, assembly GCA_006408675.1. Lineage (NCBI taxonomy): Eukaryota > Metazoa > Chordata > Mammalia > Artiodactyla > Bovidae > Madoqua > Madoqua kirkii. Next base: position 7,369 of record SJYC01041615.1, on the reverse strand, counting down.
GTAGTTAGAGCAGGAATCTAGGCCCCCTTCCTAGGGAATTGCAGGTTCTAAGACACTGGGCTTAGAAAGACAGCTGGGGTTTGGGGATACAGATGCAGCCTGAACCTCCCTGCACCTAAGAACCCCGGGTCTCATCCTTTTCTGCAGGGGCTTGGCTCGTGTGTCGCCTCCTCCAGGAAGCCCTCCTTGACTTTCAAGCTGAGTTAGAAGCCTCTTTCAAGTTCATAAGGCTCCCAGTTTCCCTCAGTCAGTGCCCTGACCACCCTAAGTGCCATCTTCTGCCTAAAGCAGATGTTCTAAGTCAATACTAGTATGAGAGAAGCTGAAATTTAATGCTCAGATCCAAAGGGTGGGAATAAACTGGCACTTTCGAATGGAGCCCCATCTCTGAGGGTCTTTTAAGGAAGGGAGTGGGACTGCCTTGGTGGCCGGGTGGTTAAAACGGGACTTCCAATGCAAGGAGTGCAAGTTCGATCCCTGGTAGAGGAGCTAAGATCCCACATGCCGCGCAGTGTGGCCAAAAAGTTAAAAAAAAATTTTTTTTTAATTATTAAAGGAGAGGGAAATCTGGAGACCAGACAAGGTGCCAAGGGTGGAGGGAGTGGTACAGATTAAGTGCTTATTTCAAGAATATAAGGAGCTGAAGGGTGGGACAGGAAGGTTTGATGGGGCTCCGCTTGAATTCCCATTCCGGCTGGCGGGCCGCCATCTATACTATCCCGTGCACATGGCCGACCTTTCCAGCCTCAGGCTCATCTGAAGGGCTGAGGCTGCAGGTCCGGCTCCCGCCGCAAAGCGGCGGCCTAGAGCCGGCGGCCAGAGCAGTACAAGGGGCGGGGCGTCGCGACGCGAGCCACTCCCGCGCAGAGACACAGCACCGATGTGACGTGGAATGTGTGTTTATGTAGGTAGAAAAAGGTGCACAGAACAGTGAGGGGCGGGGGCAGAGGGACGTCTTGGCCTGGCCTTGGATTCGTGAGAATTGCAAGGGCCCTCCTCCAGTCGGGGAGCTCCCTCAAGGCTGGGAAAAGTGAAGGGCTCACGTGGGATCGGTCAGTGTACAGACCCCTTCGGGAGGAGCGTGGCCTTAAGCGTTCACGGAGCCTTTTCTCAGCTCGCCCACAGAGAACGTACAGTACCTTCGGGGCCAGTCCCTCCAGTGGGGTGAGGCCTCAAGAAGCCTGGCTGGTGGAGCCCGAAGCTCCAACAGCAAGGCCTTGGGGTCTGGAAAGCCAGATTTTTTGAGGTGGGGGGAAGGGCGAGGTCTTTGGGGCTGCGCTCTCCTGGAGGGGCGAGCCCGGCAGGCGATCAGCCGAAGAGCTTGAGGAAGCAGGGCTGGCAGTAGGGCTTGCCCGCGCGCTCCTGGAAGGAGCCCTTGGTGAGCGGGCGCAGGCAGAAGGTGCAGGTGAAGTGGTCCGGGTGGAAGCGGCGGCCCAGGGCCGACACGCATCGGCCGGTCACCGGGAGGCCACACGTGGCGCACAGAGACCCGCGCCGCGCGTGGAAATGGTTCTCGCACAGCGGGCGGCCCTCGTGCTCGAAAAAGCTGCCTCCCGAGAAGGGCGCGAAACATTCCTGAGGAAAGGCAACCACGAAAGGATGGGTCAGGGCCAACCTCCAGACCAAATAACCTCCTTTTGGAGCTGAATAACCTCCAGAGACTCCCGAAGCCCCTCCCACCTCCAGCGAGCGTGAAGCCCCGCTTCCCCGAGACCCCTCTCGGAATATTAACCCCGCCCCGACTCCTAGTCCCGCCCCCACTGGCCCTTCCCTCCAAGGTCCCGCCCCGCACAGTCGCGTACCCGGCAGACGAAACAGTCAGGATGCCAGAGCGCACTGAGCGCCGAGATGTAGTTGTCCAGAATGGGGCCTTGGCAACCCTGGCAGCGCGGCGCGAACAGCTGTAGGAAGTCCCGGCGGCAGTAGGGGCGGCCCTCCCGCTCGTGGAAACCTAGGAGCGGGAACAGAGTAAGGAGGAAGGAAAAGGGTACGAGGTGGTCCCGGGAACCTACAAAGATCTGAGACTGGGGGGCTGGAAGCGGCGCAGTGAGAGGACGCAGTCGGTGGAGAAGGACAGGGTCTGGGTTGGGGCCAGAGCGGGAGCGAGTAGGATGGGAATCCGCAGGTGGGATAGGCCGGGTCCGGGAGAGAGCAGGAGAAAATTCAGGCCCGCGAGGATTTCGGAAATCCTAGTGGGCGGGCCCACAGGGAGCGAGGCAGGATGTCGAGAGGACCCGCGGCTTTCAAGATGGGAGTCAAGCTCTCACCCTCATCTCCGAAGGGCTCCCCGCAACTAACGCAGCAGAAATGCTCCGGGTGCCAGTGGGTGCCCAAGGCAGTAACCATCTTCTGCGGGGAATGAAAGGGAACACTCAGCGTGCCCCCCTCCCCCATTTCCTCTCCCCTCCCTCTTCCATCCTGAACCTAAATGAGTGGCTTGAAGTATGAGTTGAAGCTGCGGGAGACCTAAGCAGGAACTTGGGAATCAAAGAGCGCGGAGTCGAAAGAGCTGCGGAAGAGAACCCTGGAAGCGCCTGGGGTGGGGATGGGAATAGCGTAAGTGGATGAGGCTCTTCCCACAGGCTGGGGCTTGTGGTCCAGGCGGGGCTCACGTGTCGGATGGGTTGATTGCAGAGACCACATCGCGGAGAGAAGCGCTCGAAGTAGCACTCAGGACAGAAGGGAGCTCCATCCTTCTCGAAGAAGCTGCTGCCTCCCAGGGCGGTGGAACAGCCACCGCAAAGAAGTGTTCAGGGTGCCAAGCACGGCCAAGCGCCGTCACCACCTGCAAGTTGGGGATTGAGGCGGGGATCAAAGTGGCCCTGGGACTGCCAGATGCCCAGTGAGCCCAGGTTTACGTGGTACTTTTCACATCTTATCTCTGAGAAGTCAGGATGAAGTATCGAATGTCCAAGTAACTCAATCCCAAAGCGATGGCGATTTAAGCCGGCTTCCAGCACAGTACCTAGGGCCCACCATACTTTTTGTAGGCCACAAAAATGTTGTAATTTCTTTTAAAATTAGAAGAAAAAATAGCTAGAAGAAAATGACTAAATATATAATAATGTATTCATCTTCACTCCAACTGCCATAAAATGCAATTTATATATTTTTTAATGGAGGAAGGGGCCCATGAAGGTGAAAGTGTTTAGAAAATTCATAATGTCACCCTGCTCTGCTGAGATTGGAAATTCTCACCAAAATGGATGGCAGTAGGGCACTTTATCTAGCAGGAGGATCTAGGTCAACCACTGGGCACAGTTACCCATAACATCTGCTCAGTCAATAAGCCAAGAACTGGAGCTCCCAAACCAGACTGGTGGAGGAGAAACAGTCTTTGTGGGTCCTGAAGAGATGGTGGGTGGGGCCAATGAGGCTTTTGTGAAGATTAAATGAGAGGGAGGACTTCCCCGGTGGTGCAGTGGATAAGAATCTGCCTTCCAATGTAGGGGACACAGGTTTGATCCCTGCTCCAGGAAGATCCTACATACTTCAGAGCAACTAAGCCTGAGCACCACAACGACTGAGCACGTGCTGTAAAGCCTATGAGCCTCAACTACTGAGCCCATGGGCTGCAACTACTGCAGTTCTTGTGCCTAGAGCCTGTGCTCTGCAACAAGAGAAGCCACCTCAATAAGAAGCCTGCACACCACAACTAGACAGTAGCCTGAATCTCTGCAAGGAGAGAAAGCTCATGCACAGGAATGAAGACCTAGTGTAACTAGAAATGAAATAAATTGATTAATTTAAAAAGTTACATGGGGGTTGTAAAGGAGCCAGCATAATGTCTGGCACACAGTAGGACTAGAATAAATCAAACCTGGGTTGGAATTCTTACTCTGCCACTCACTTGCTGTCTGACTTGTAGCTTCAGTTTCCTCATCGGCAAAATATGAATAACAATAATAACCACTGGCTCTCAGTGAAATGAGTCTATAGGTCTCTGGGCTTCCCAGGTGGCGCTAGTGGTAAAGAACTTGTCTGCCAAAGTAGGAGATATAAGAGATGCAGGTTTGATTCCTGGGTGGGGAAGATCCCCTGGAGGAGGGCATGGCAACCCACTCCAGTACACTTGCTTGGAGAATCCCATGGACAGAGGAGCCTAGTGGGCTACAGTCCATAGGATCGCAAAGAGTTGGACATGACTGAAGTGACTTGGCACACATGGGTCTCTACCCTCTTACTTGCAGAGCTTCACTTACTTGCCCAGCAATGGGTTTATTGCAGGAGCCACAGAGGCCCTTGGCCTGGGTGGGAACGCCACGGCGGCTGAGGTCAGACTGAAGCAGCCCCAGCATGGTGTCCAGGCTGCCTTTGCTGGTGGGCCCTGGTGGGGAGGGGGCCTCCTCACTCATGGAGCTTGGCACTGGTGGTGGGGTGGGCCCTGAGGCTGGAAGCTGCCTTACTGACTCAAAGGAGGGCATGGCAACCCACTCCAGTACACTTGCTTGGAGAATCCCATGGACAGAGGAGCCTAGTGGGCTACAGTCCATAGGATCGCAAAGAGTTGGACATGACTGAAGTGACTTGGCACACATGGGTCTCTACCCTCTTACTTGCAGAGCTTCACTTACTTGCCCAGCAATGGGTTTATTGCAGGAGCCACAGAGGCCCTTGGCCTGGGTGGGAACGCCACGGCGGCTGAGGTCAGACTGAAGCAGCCCCAGCATGGTGTCCAGGCTGCCTTTGCTGGTGGGCCCTGGTGGGGAGGGGGCCTCCTCACTCATGGAGCTTGGCACTGGTGGTGGGGTGGGCCCTGAGGCTGGAAGCTGCAGTCGTGAGGACAAGAGAGTTGAGTCAGTAAGGCAGCATGTGTGAGAAGGTCTCAGATGGGTTGAGAGCCATAAATCCACAGTGGTCCACCCCACACTCCCTGAGTGACTCACATGGTTCTGGACACGGAAGTCAGAGAGTGAGGCCATCAGTCTATCTAGCTCCAGGGTGGCTGAGGTGGCTGAAGGCTTTGGGAGAACAGGGGAGGGGCTGGGAGGGCTGTGAAGAACACAGTTTGTGTCAGCTCAGAGTCTCAGGGTAACGCTTCTAGTAACTCCAGCATCCAGAACTGACCACCTCTTTCCCAACCCTGCCAGCTATGCCAGACTCACGGACTGGGCCTTTTCTTGTCCTCAGACTGATCCTCCTTCTGCTCCCCTGCTGTCTCCTTGCTAGATGGGAACTGAGACATTATTTCATCTGCAGAAAGGAGAGAAGGGCACTGGGCATGGGGCCATGTGCTAGCCTCCTTCCCAGTTAAGGCTCACATCCCTTTAGCTGCTACCCTGGGAAGTCTGTGGGCTTCCTTAGTGACTTGGACAATAAAGAATCCATCTGCAAGGCAGGAGATCCCAGTTCAATCCTTGGGTCAGGAATATCCCCTGGAGAAGGGAATGGCTACCCCCCTTAGTCTCTGCCCAGCCCTGCCCGCCCCTCTTTCCATCAAGGCCTGTCCCAGTAACCCTGGTACCTGTTATGTTGAACTGAGTAGCGTTAAGTTCCTGAAGCAACCTGTCTAGCTCACAGAGCCCCGTGCCCAAGACACCGCAGGAAGAGGAGAATGGAGGGGTGGCAGGGGCTGCAGGCTTCGGGGACCGAGGCTTGCATACCGTGCTGGGAAAGAGGGTGGGAGCTTGGATTCAGGGGTGGGGAATACAAGCCTGAGTCTCAACTGGCCACCCCATCCCCCTATACCCAGTCTTCTCACCTGTACAGATGGTCTTTGTCCCCAGAGGCTCCTGAAGATTCCCCAGGCCCCATCTATAGAGAAGGACATGTGTGTGGGATGATACGCCCATACTCTGCCCTACTCAGGCCCGGGTTTCCTTTCCTCTCACCAAACCTGGCCCGAGTGGTTGTCCCTCTCCCCAGCATCTGAGCTCACCTGTGTCAGAGGAGACGTGAGGGGCTCTGGGGGCCGCTCTTTTAGAGCTCCTGACCTTGGCATGTGTGAGGTTGTGGTCTCCAGGTCAGAGAGCAGGGCATCTGCAGGGAGAGGCCGTCAAGGTGAGAGGTTGAGAGGTCAAGGTTAAGGCAGAGACAGGGCCTTAAGAGATCAGAGAGTAAGTGTTCTAAGTGGGCAGTATTTGAGGAGGACAGAACTGAGTATTAAGAGTAGAGGTCAAGAATCAGAAGAAATACAAGGCAGACCATGGCAGAGATGTGGAAGGGCAGCAAGGACTATTTACGGTCACAACATCCCACATGGCTTATCCTGAGAGTCATTTACAGACTCAGCTACCTGACTTTAATTCTCTCAATCCTGTAATGCAGTCAAAATTGGCTCTTCACTGGAGGCAAATTTGGCTCCACCCCAAGTTGCTCAATTGGCTGTATGCCTGACACCTGCTTTCTGATTGGATGCTCTTTCTGCCACACCCCCTACACCTAAACAGGCCCCTCCCAGCCCTGGCCCTTCTCCAGACGCCACTGGGCTCCGCCCTATGCACCTCATTGGTGAGTCTGCTGGGACTTGCTTTCTGATTGGTTTTTTCTTCAGTACGAGTGCCCGGTACTCATTCTGAGCAGCACCCCCTACCGCAGGGTGCTGGAACTCCTTCTCTCCCACAGAGCGCACAGCCTTTCCGCCCCAGTTCCAAAAGACAGGGAGGATGAGATGTGTGAGTCCTCCTTTCTGCCCCAAGTCGGAGAGACAAACAGCAACCCTCCTCGCCCCCAACACACACAACCCAACTCCCCCCGTCTCCATCCCCAGATCCAGAACCTTTGAACTCTTTACCTTTCAGAAATTAGAAGTCCCTGCCCCTTTACTCTCCATCTCTGAGCGCCTTGATGGGACCCTTAACCTCTCTCCCTGGCATCTCGGCACTCATCTATTATATTTACTTTCTGCCCAAAGGACCTGACCCTACCATACTTAAGGGCTCTTAACTCTTTCGTTCCCCAAACCCTAGGGCAAGCCCATTTTCTTCTCCAGAACTTACTGTCATAGTCTCCTTTCCCGACTACTTTCTCAGTCCCTGGACCCAAGGTCCTTTTAACTCCTCCCTTCCCAGAGCTCCCGAGCCCAGGCGCCCGCAGGCTCTGCACGTCCCTGCCCATCCGTAGCAGCCAGCGACGGGGGGAGCGAAGTGAAGGAAGAAGGGAGGGAGCGACCAGTCTGGCAAAGGCAGGAAGGGAGCGGCAGGAAGGGGGACGTGGAGTCGGAAAGGAGGCGCCGGCAGAGACCAGAAGCGAGAAGACCAGGAGGCAGGGATGGAGAGATGCCGGGAGTGCGAGGGGGCCCCAGGATGGGGAAGCGGGTCCAGGCAGTGGTGAGGGGCTTGGGGACAAGGGGACCCGGACCCCACTCACCCAGGTCCTCCATGACGGGGCGCGGGCAGAACGCGCGGGGCGAGCAGGGCGGGGGCCGTGT
>SJYC01041612.1:0-21209 GCA_006408675.1 Madoqua kirkii | reverse complement strand
GCCACCCACCCAGCCCACATCCAGCAATTCCTGACTGCCTATTGCCTAGTGTATGCTAAGCTCATTTCAGGTACGACAGAGAAGCAAAAGCAAAAAAAAGTCACGACCTTCTAGAGTTTCTATTTAGCGTGGTGTGAAGTGTTAAGCGTGGAGAAAAAATAAAAGGGAACAGAAACAGGGTGGGGGGCAGTGTTAAGGAAAGAGCTGACATTTTAAATCAAGTCCCCATGAACGTAAGATCTAATCAAGGCATCTCAGAGGAGGAGTGCCCTGGGCACAAGGAATAGTAACCAAAGAGGCCCAGCATGCGTGCATGCACACAGGCAGGCTAAGTCCCTTCAGTCCTGTCTGACTCTTTGCGACACTATGGGCTATAGCCTTCCAGGTTCCTTTGCCCATGGGATTCTCCAGGTGAGAATACTGGGGTGGGTGGCCATGCCCTCCTCCAGGGGATCTTCCTGACCCAGGGACTGAGCCCAAGTCTCTTGCATCTCTTGCACTGGCAGGTGGGTTGTTTATCACTGTGCCATCTGCAGAGAACCAAGGTCAAACAAAGGTGGCTCCAAGAGAGAAGAGGTGTATTCGGGGTCCGGAAGGCAGTCATGTTCAGTGAGAACAAGGTATTAGGAGTCAGAATCAAAGTCTTACAAAGACAGAATGGGTGGGGGCAGTGTGAGTGAGGGTAGTGAAGAGGCCTCACCCCACAGCATCAGGTGGGAACTCACTGGAGGCTTCGGAAGCTTCCGGCCTCTGCCCGCTCTGGGGTCCTCTCCTCAGGGAAGTCCCAGGAAGCAGCTTCTCTTCCCTCTTCTTCCTCATCACCAGCCTCACCACACAGCTGCCCAGCAGGAGAGGTACCAGTCCCAGAGCCTGAAGCCGGCCCAGGGCCCCTGTATCATACAAGAAGCCCACAAGGGCAGCCACCACACGAGGGTGCCAGGCGCTGGCACGGGGATCCCGCAGCAAGCCCATCAACAGCTCCAACCCCCCAGCATCTCGCAGTCGGGCCCGGTTGATGGCTTCCCGGCACAGCAGACATACAGCCCGCACCAGGGGCTGCTGGGAGGCTGGGCTTGCCCCGTTGAGGCCCCGGCGCCGCCGGAGTTCACCCAACAGCACCTCCACGCCCCCAGCATTGCCCAGGGCAGGCCGCACCAGGCCCTGGGCGCACAGGTTGGCGAGGATCAAGATGGTAGCCTCACGCACGGCTCTTTTGGGATGGGAGGCCAGGCCGACCAGTGGGCCAAGTCCCCCACCCAGACTGAGCTGCTCAGCACAGGCCCGGGAGCAGCCTCGACTCAGCTCCAGGAGGGCACGGACCAAGGCCAAGGTCAGTGCAGGATCTGGCGCTGCAGCCAGAAGTTCAGCCAGTGGGCGCACCGCTCCCTGCTGGGCCAGGGCCAGGCGGTGCTGGGGTGAGTCCGCCAGGTTGCGGAGGGCGCGGACCACACTCTGGCGGCACTGGGAGTCCTGGCAGGCCGTCAGGCTCTCCACGAGCAGGGGAACAGCACCTGGGGGTGGGGGAGGAGATGGAGGGTGAGTGAGGACAGACCCCCGCTCTCCCATCCCTTCTTTCATCCCCAAGCCCCAGCTGGCTCCACTCTCAAAGCCCACTCACCAGCACAGTGGATGTCCCCGCAGCTCTCAGGTTCCATAGCTAAGTTCCCCAGAGCACGGGCAGTTCGGTTCTGGATGCTGTCTGTCTTCACACACTGAAGAATAGTCACTGCAAGAGAGTTTGGCCTCTTGAGGGTTCTACTCCTTCTTGTTTCTCTCGTTAATCACCTCAAGAACGTGGCCTCAGGGCGGTGCACTGGGATGACCCTGAGGGATGGGATGGGGAGGGATGTGGGAGGGGGGTTCAGGATCGGGGACGCATGTACATCCATGGCTGATTCATGTCAATGTATGGCAAAAACCACTACAATATTGTAAAGTAATTAGCCTCCAATTAAAATAAATAAATTAAAAAAAAAAAGAATGTGGCCTCAGAGAGTCAGGGAAGGCCTCTAGAATAGGCCGTTGCAGGATCTGGAAGGTTCGATAGGTAGGTGTTTGCTAGGTGGATGGGAGTGTTAAGGGACATTTCGGGATTGGTAGCACCCTTTGCAAAGGCCCAAAAGTGAGATCTAGTGTTTATGTTATGACTTCACGAAGCATCTTATCAGGTCAAGAGATGAGGACTTGAATGTGAGGGCACTGGGAGCCATACAGGGTTCTAAGAACAGACATGACATGATCTAAACTGGCAGTCATGAGAATGGATTACAGGGGGAAACAGTACGGCAGAGGGAGCAACCCAGAAGCTGTCGCAATAGCAAGAAGATGGATTGACCCAGATACCAGCACAGCCCAGCACAGTCTCTGGGCATGTGATGGAAGAAGGCAAAGCAGTGGCATGGATTCAGGAGATATTTAAAGTACTGAACAGTGAATGATGGGGCTTATACGCTAACAACAAAACTTGCATTTATTGAGGACTTAATGTGCCAGGCCCCTTGTCAAATACATTATGGTCCAGATACATTTTATGAAACTGAAAATAATGTTTTATTTTATCAAAAAAAAATAAAGATTTCATAAAAATAGGCCTAAGTTTATAGCTGGCAGGCAATGAAGAATGCTGTGTTCACAATGTTGCCACTAGAAGGCGCCAATTTAGCTGGTAAACAGAAACGTTTGCTATCTTCTGAGTTTGTTCTTATTTGAAAAACTGAAATGTAGATAATGCACAATATTATATAAGTTGCATCCTCTGTTGCTCAGTCATGTCTGACTCCTTGTGACCCCAGGGACTGCAGCCTGACAGGCTCCTCTGTGCATGGGATTTTCCAGGCAAGAATACTAGAGTGGGTTGCTAGTTCCTCCACTGGATTTTCCGGGTCGAGGGATTGAATACACATCTCCTGCACTGGCAGGCAGATTCTTTACCACTGAGCCACCTGAGAAGCACTATTGTATAAGTTACAAATGTACACTGTATAAGTTACACATGTACAATACCAGTTCAGTTCAGTTCAGTATAGTGATTCCCAAATTTTAAAGGTTACATTCCATTTATAGTTATAATACTGGCTTAGGATTTGTTCTAGTTTTTGGCTGTGCCTGGAGGCTTGCAGTTCCCTGACCAGGTATGGAACCTGGGTCCCAGCAGTGAAAGCACCAAGTCCTAACTATTAGACCACCAAGGATTTCCAAGATTTGTTCTTAACGTGCTAGTTTTTAATAACTGGGAGTACCAGTTGAGTATCTGTGCTCCGTCTTTGTATTTTATTTTCTCCCTATTCCAAATTTTTTAAGGTAGTTATTATTACCCCATTTTACAATCCTAGTCTCTGATGGGTCTAGCTGCTGCAGAGCCCACTTTCTGAAGCACTTCACCTGAAGTCTAGCTCATCAAATGGGATTTCAGAGCTCTGCTCAAGGCTAGACACAGCAGGCACTGAGTGCCTGCTATGAACATAAATGAAGACTAAGAATCATTTCAAAGTCACCAAATAAACTTTTGGCCTTCATTATCACTTCATGGGAAATATATGGGGAAACAGTGGAAACAGTGTCAGACTTTATTTTTTGGGCTCCAAAATCACTGCAGATGGTGACTGCAGCCATGAAATTAAGACGCTTACTCCTTGGAAGAAAAGTTATGACCAACCTAGACAGCATATTGAAAAGCAGAAACATTACTTTGCCAACAAAGGTCCATCTAGTCAAGGCTATGGTTTTTCCTATGGTCATGTATGGATGTGAGAGTTGGACTGTGAAGAAGGCTGAGTGTCAAAGAATTGACGCTTTTGAACTGTGGTGTTGGAGAAGACTCTTGAGAGTCCCTTAGACTGCAAGGAGATCCAGCCAGTTCATCCTGAAGATCAGCCCTGGGATTTCTTTGGAAGGAATGATACTAAAGCTGAAACTCCAGTACTTTGGCCAGCTCATGCGAAGAGCTGACTCATTGGAAAAGACTCTGATGCTGGGAGGGATTGGGGGCAGGAGGAGAAGGGGACGACCGAGGATGAGATGGCCGGATGGCATCACGGACTCGATGGAAGCGAGTCTGAGTGAACTCCGGAAGTTGGTGATGGACAGGGAGGGCTGGCTTGCTGCAGTTCATGGGGTCGCAAAGAGTCGGACACGACTGAGCGAGTGAACTGAACTGAACTGAACTGAGCCCAGATGCGAGAGAGGTGATCCTTAATCAATACTCAGGTAATTAGCTATAATTATCGGATCTAGGAAGGCTAGCATATAATTTCTAGAAAGAGAAGTGACGTCACGTATCTCGACAACAAGAAAACTGAGGGCGCTGCGCCGTCCTAAAACACAATCCTCCAGGTTTCAGCACAAAGAACTCGAGACTCCGCCCAGGCCCAGACAGAGGTACGCGTGGAAACCTTCTAGGAAGTGAGGGCGGAGCACTTACCCAATGGGAGAATGCCTCCGAGTCTGCGCACTTCAGCTCGGCACGCCCCTTCAGTACAGCAGTTGGCCAGGATGCTGAGTGCCAAGTCCAGCGTCTTGCGCAGGCGCGCTGGTGGCGAGGGTGTCGCTGGTGACGCAGAAGAGGGGGCGGAGCCCGACGAAGGGGCGGGGCCAGAAGATGCCGCTGACTCGACCGACGAGGGGGCGGAGCCTGCGCCACCCTGGGACGGGGCGGGACCCGCTGCAGCCGCTCGCCGTAGCAGCGCGAGAAGGGGGCGGAGCCCGCCGCGTGCCCGGAAGCGCTCTATTCCCCCGGCTGCCTTGACGTGGCGCGTACGGAGGGCTAAGAGCGCACGGCCCAAGGGTGTCTCGCTGGTAGCTGTGTCCTTTCCCCCACCTAGACCCTCCCCGGCCGCCGCCGTGAGCTGCGCGAGGCAGAACGAGAGCGAGTCCGTGGGGGTTGACTTCGCAGCCGCCATCTTGGCTCAGGCCTAAGGCTCCGCCCCTCTCCTCTCAGCTCGTCCAAGGGAGCGGAACTGGAAAAGAGGGGCGTGGCCAGGCACCGCCTCTCTGACGCTTTTTGAATAGCGCCGCCGCTGTTCTGCAGGTCGGAAGTTGTAGTTCTCGATCCTGGTGCTCTGACTTGCACAGTTGCAGAAAAAATGTTGAGAGTAGTGGTTATCTATCTTTGTGAGAGCCCTAGAGGCGCGTGCGGTGCATGCTGGGATATGTAGTCTGCGCCAAATTTAACACGCCTAGCTTAGGATCGATGGGAAACTCTAAAGGGCCTCAGGTGGACCAGTACCTCCGACCTTGGAGTCTCAGTAAGGTGCTACTCCAGGTGACGTGTCTACTCCGCCCCCAGCGTGTCCTTGGCAACGACCGCTTCTTTGCCGCCCCCCAGCCGTGGCCGGGGCACTGAAGTCTGCGCCGATGGGTTCTGAACCTCGAGCCAAGAGGAAAGTGTCAAGTTCCTGATAGCGGCTGCAGATGGGAGCACTTGCTCCGCCAGGTGAACGAGAGGGTTAAACCCACAGAGACCGTTTGCTGCCACTTCCTAGAATGGCACGAGCTAGTGGGCATTTCCGTTTCCGGTGCCGGATTCCTGGGTCCCGAGAGTCTTCAACTCTGGCTGTGCTTGTGAGTTGAGTGATTGGTATCTAGGAAACGGGACGCTCTTCTGGCTATGGAGTCGCGGGCTCCAGGGCGTGGCCAGGCACCGCCTCTCTGACGCTTTTTGAATAGCGCCGCCGCTGTTCTGCAGGTCGGAAGTTGTAGTTCTCGATCCTGGTGCTCTGACTTGCACAGTTGCAGAAAAAATGTTGAGAGTAGTGGTTATCTATCTTTGTGAGAGCCCTAGAGGCGCGTGCGGTGCATGCTGGGATATGTAGTCTGCGCCAAATTTAACACGCCTAGCTTAGGATCGATGGGAAACTCTAAAGGGCCTCAGGTGGACCAGTACCTCCGACCTTGGAGTCTCAGTAAGGTGCTACTCCAGGTGACGTGTCTACTCCGCCCCCAGCGTGTCCTTGGCAACGACCGCTTCTTTGCCGCCCCCCAGCCGTGGCCGGGGCACTGAAGTCTGCGCCGATGGGTTCTGAACCTCGAGCCAAGAGGAAAGTGTCAAGTTCCTGATAGCGGCTGCAGATGGGAGCACTTGCTCCGCCAGGTGAACGAGAGGGTTAAACCCACAGAGACCGTTTGCTGCCACTTCCTAGAATGGCACGAGCTAGTGGGCATTTCCGTTTCCGGTGCCGGATTCCTGGGTCCCGAGAGTCTTCAACTCTGGCTGTGCTTGTGAGTTGAGTGATTGGTATCTAGGAAACGGGACGCTCTTCTGGCTATGGAGTCGCGGGCTCCAGAAACAGCAAGGGAGGACTCCGACGGCGCCGAGCAGCAGGGGAACCGGTTGTCTGGATCCCAGGAAATCCCAAGATCCGCCTTTGTTTGCGAAGTTGTTTGACACAAGCGGCCCTTGGTGTCGCCGGGGCAGCTGGCCGCCTGGAAATGATGCTGGGCCTGCGTTACCTACGTAGGTCAGTCTCTGGCCCTGGGAGAAAGAAACTCCTGCCAAGACCAACTCTCCTGCGGTCCCTGGAGCCTTCGAGTGCCAGCAGTGTGGATTGATTACCTCCTCGATTTTAATCCACCAAAGCAGCCACGGCGGGATAAACCCTACTGCTGTCCCCAGTGTAGCAAAAGCTTCCGACAGGGCTCACATCTAGTTAAGCAGCACCGGGTACATACCGGCAAGAAACCGTCCCCCTTTCCCCAGTGTGACTGTTGCTTCAGCCTGAGCTCTAACCTCATGCAACACCGTCGTTCTCACTCAGGCCTCCGGCCTCATAAGTGTCTGGAGTGTGAGGAGCCTATTATTGGCCGCAGCTCGGACACCGGCGGGGGCACATGGGCGAGAAGGCTGACACTCGTGCCTAATGTGGCAAGACTTCCTGTGTTAGCTTCAACCTGATTCAGCACCAGCGCACGCGCACGAGGGAGAAGCCCTACAGCTGCAGGGGACTGCGGCAAGCGCTTCAGCCTCAGCTCCAACCTGGCGCAGCACCAGCGCTCCCGCACCGGTAAAAAGCCCTGCCTCTGTGTCTGGTGTGGTGACCGCTTTGGGTGCAGCTCTTATCTGCTCAAGCACCAGCGATCGCACGCGGAGGAGCAAGAACTTCACCCACAGCTCCGACTGCCTAAGGCACCAACTCACCCACAGTGGAGAGTGACCCTTCAAGTGTCCTGAGTGTGATCGTGGCTTTAAGGAGCGCACCCAGTTCACCAAGCACCAGCAAGTCCACGTGGGCGAACGACCCCACGCCTGCCCAGAATGTGGCAAAACCTCTCCCACAAGTCCAAGCTTCTTAAACACAGTGCTCGCACACAGGCAAGAAATAAGTGCACCAAACTCAGCTGCAGCAAGAGGTTTGTAGACAGTTCAAATCTGCTGCCGCACCAACACTCCCGCAGGCCAGAAACCTTAGGCTTTGAGCCTTAGGTTTGAGCCAGTGTGACAGGAGCTTCCGCCAGAGCTCTCCCCTGCTCATCCACCGGGTGGCGCACCGTGCAGAGAAGCCCTCCATCTGCTGGCAGAGTGGCAAGGCCTTTGCCCCCAGCTCCATACCTGGGCCAGCACAGTGGGCGCACCAGGGTGGCAGCCCCTGCCAACACCCCTGGCTTAAGTTGCAGCCAAACTTCAGCTCTGACTTTGGTGTAGTCCTTCAGGAGACTGAGGGGACCAGAATTTCTCAGCAGGCCTCTTCTGCTCCTCTGGGGCTGCTGATGTGTGGGCTGAATCACGGAAGCCTAGGCTGGAGGAACTGGGATAGAAAAGTGGGGTTGGGCATGTTCTCTGAGGCCCAGGGGATGGGACTCGAGCTGGAGGGAGAGTTTGGGAATGGACCGAACTGGTCAGGTTGCTTTAAGATGCAAAGCACCTTTGGCAGCTGCTGATCAGATCCCTTCACAGGTCCAGGGAGTGAGGAGCCAAATTACACAGGAGCTGTGGCCCCCTCCACCCAGGAGAATGGGGCCAGATGCCAGGCAAATCCCCATGAGGAAGAAAGTGGAGAAGACGGAGGTCAGGGAGGGCCTCACCCCCAGAGGGGACCATAAGGAAGGGTATGTCCTAGCACAGGGCTCAGAGAGGTTGAACTGGGGACCATTAGGTGAGCTCAGGGGTGTATGATCCCTTTGAAAGACAACTGTCTACAAAGTGAAGCTGGTGGGGCCCAGGACCAAAGCAACAGACCAGGAAGCCTGGTGGCATTTCTAGGCGGGGGCAAAAGACCAGAGGTTGGTCATCTGCCCCTTCCTCTCCTTTAGCCTCTTCCTTCAAAGGTTTCCCAGGTTCTTTCTCTGATCCGTCATAGAGGAGGAAATGTTGACAATCTAGTGTGCCCGGACACTGGGGACTGCGCACAGCACTGTAGTCTGATCACTGGGGTGGGCTGCCTATGTAAACAAACGTGTTTCTGTTGGTAAAACAGTCTATGGGAGCCAGAGGGAGGCTTCTCGAAGCACAGCACAGTGTGCGCCCAGAGCAGAGGCTAAGCTGTGAGGCTCTGCTCACCTTGCAGCCGGCAGTGTTCCTGGGAGGGGCACGGAACGTAGCCCTTTTGAGGTTGGGGGAGGCCTAGGGCCTGCCCCAAGAAATCATGAGACCCACGCCTCTGGGGCCTTGTCCTGAAATCTTGCCTCTTAGCAGCTTGTGCATGTAGAACTGTACCGCAGAGAATAAGGGCCAAAGGGAAGGGATGTGAGCTTCTAGCACAGAGTATCTCTTCCTAACTGCGTGACCTTGGACACATGTGCCTCTTTTGAGCTTCAGTTTCTTCATTTGTAAAACCGAGGGTGATGGTTGCCTCCCAGGATGGTAGTAAGCTCCCATGGGATCACTGACTTGAAACACCTGGGTTGGTGCACGAGGATGATCCAGAGAGATGATATGGGGTGGAAAGTGGGAGGGGAGTTCAGGATTGGGAACTCATGTACACCCGTGGCTGATTCATGTCAATGTATGGCAAAACCAGTATTGTAAAGCAAAATAAAGTAAAAAAAAAAAAAAAAGAAACACCTGGGTCAAGGAGGTATCTCGGCAAAACTCGGCTGCCAACTCTGCTTCCAGCCGAGCACCTGTCATTGGGGGTGTCAGTCTGCAGGCATCACACCAGTGCACTTTTTGCCTCCTCCTGAAGTTTATAGAAATGAGGGAGACAGCCCCAGCCCCAGGGTAACGTGGTGTCGTGAAGGAGATGGACTCAAACCCAGTGCTGGCGCTGGAGAAAGGGCATCACCTGCAGCGAGTCTAAGAGTCTTCATAAAGGTGTATCTAATAGATGCCACTTGCCTTCTCAATCTGGGCCTGTGATGAAGGGAAGGGTTCTGGAATGTTCCCCATTGCCGACAGCATTTCAAAGAGCACAAGCCAGGGTTTGAGCGAGAGGCCTGAGCCAGGCACATCCATAGTAAGCACTCAATAAATGGATGTTATGATCAGCTCCTGTTTTTCTCTTACTCGTGACCTTGAGGCTTCAGCTTCCTCAAAGCTGGATTCTGTTCTCTGCAAAATTGTAGGTGCAGATGGTCGTGAGGTTCATGGTGGAGATGGGCATGGGAGGGGGATCTGGTTGCAAAATTCCTTTCTGTCAACTGAAGCTGGTTCTCACCTTAATGTAAGTAGCCCTGCGCTCCATCCTCTCAGTTGTAGAAACAGGTTCTTCCTGGAGCTGGGAGGCAGACCGGACCTTGGAAACAGGAACTGGGGTTTATTCAGCATTCACTGTGCCCTGAGCTGGGAGGGAAGCAGTGTTAATGCCCAGGCATGTCACCAGTGTTCAGGGCAGAGACGGCAAACACGTTAGTTTTGGCCTTCATGGTGTGTTTGTGTGTGTGTGAACTATTTAGCCAACTTTGTGTGTGTGTGTGTGTGTGTACACATGTGCGTACTTTTGCAGCTTGAGGGATCTTAGTTCCCTGATCAGGGATCGAACCCATGCCCTCAGCAGGGGAAGCAGGAAGTCCTAATCATTGGACCACCAGGGAATCCCCATGAGCCAACATTTAAATCAGGAGATTTCACATCACAATCTAGATTTCTGGTTTGGGGAGAGGGGAGAGGATCAGAAAATTCAGCAACACTGGTTCTCTCCAGCAACGGCTATTGACAGGGCCAAGTAATGTCTGCCTGGGACATGGACCTGAATCAGTGTGTTTCATTTGTATTACTTGCCTAACTGCTACAGAAAGGCATTTGGGGGTGACCTACATTTTCATGGGTGACCAAGACTCTTCATGCAGTAGACGCAGTTTCTCTTTCTCGTCACCCCTTCCTGCCCCCTCCCCCAATCATTTTTTCTCCTCTTCCCTCCTCCTCTGAATACCCTGTCTCCTCATCTGAGATATCACCCTCCAATATTGACACTCTTTTCCATATCTGCGAGGGAGTAGGGACAGAGCTTATAGATTCGGCAAGGCAAGGCAAACCTGTGTGCCTTGGTCAGAGGGTGAGTATTGGACCCTGTGAGCCTGGGGGGGAGTTGCCCCTGGCAGACATCCCTGGAAGGGCTATTTTGGGAAGCAAGCAAGTGTGGAGACACCCAGTGGGCTCAGAGGGAGGAGGAGTCAGTAATACCATTTCCCCTGGGCTGGCTCTGCTTCTGCTTAGTTCTGGACATGAGCTCCGACTCCATCCGGTTCTATCTCTGATCTCATCCACTCCTGGGACCCAGGTTCCACCTCTGAGACTGGTGGGCGGTACAGAAGCTAGTGCTATGTACTGGATGTGCCATAGGCTGGCAGCTAGAGTCCCGCCCACCTAGAAGTTCCACAGTGGCTGGTAAGTGCTTTGGACGTGCACTAGGGATGGGAACAGCACCGCAGCCCCAAGCCACAACCCCTCCCTCCCTCCCTTAGCTAGTCACACTCCGGGAGGACAGAACTCCATGTCTGCTGAGTCCCCGCATCCCACATGGGACAGGGGCAGATCAACTTTAGGAAGGGCTGATCACTGCCCGGGGGATTTGCCAATTTTCTTCCGTAGGATTCAGCATACCCTGGCCCTTTCTCTTATTTCCTCCCAGTTCAAAATGCTAACATCGCTCTATATTCCTAAATAATGTGTATTTTCTAAAAATAAGGACATTATCAAAGTCTCAGAGAAGGCAATGGCACCCCACTCCAGTACTCTTGCCTGGAAAATCCCGTGGATGGAGGAGCCTGCTGCGCTGCATTCCATGGGGTCGCTAAGAGTCAGACACGACAGAGCGACTTCACTTTTACTTTCATGCATTGGAGAAGGAAATGGCAGCCCACTCCAGTGTTCTTGCCTACGGAATCCCAAGGCCTGGGGAGCCTGGTGGGCTGCCATCTATGGGGCCGCACAGAGTCGGACACGACTGAAGTGACTTAGCAGCTGCAGCTATCAAAGTCTGGAAATCATCGATGCTCCAGTACTATCATCTAATGAACGGACCCAGTAATAGACTGTAGCAAATGAAACAAAAGCGCGCGACTGGGACGCCCAGGAGAGCGAGCCCTGGCCAAGGTGATGTGGCTTAACGTGGTGCGGTGACATCTAAAAATCTCTCGCTTGAGGAAAGACCGCTCCTAGCCGTTTCCTTTCACATTCTAATTAGGGACTGGGATGCCGTTTCCCCGCGGTTCTTTGTGATGCGCTCATACTGCAGCTATCAAAGTCTGGAAATCATCGATGCTCCAGTACTATCATCTAATGAACGGACCCAGTAATAGACTGTAGCAAATGAAACAAAAGCGCGCGACTGGGACGCCCAGGAGAGCGAGCCCTGGCCAAGGTGATGTGGCTTAACGTGGTGCGGTGACATCTAAAAATCTCTCGCTTGAGGAAAGACCGCTCCTAGCCGTTTCCTTTCACATTCTAATTAGGGACTGGGATGCCGTTTCCCCGCGGTTCTTTGTGATGCGCTCATTGCTCTGACCATTTCAGCCGGTGTTGGGAAGGTTGGGGGGCAGGTGGAGCGTTTTGGGAGGAGGTGCTAAGCAAGCAGGGCGGCCGGGGGTGGAGCGCCCCCTGCCGGAGGCTGAGTAAGGATGCCTGAGACCCTCCGCATCCGGGTCTCGTGGTCTTTGGGGCTAGGGGGTCAACAAACCTCCTTTTCTCAGGGCACCTTGCGGACTACATTTCCCAGCAGGCCCGGCGGAGGCTGCCGGCCTTGGAGAGTTGGCGGCGTCCTTCTCAGCCTTCGCCTCCGGCTCCCCTCTGGATTCTGCCACGTGAAGTGGGGGCCCTTGCTACGCAGCAGGTGGCTTTCCTTGAGCTGGGGTCGAACAACCCTAGCTCATTGCATCCTCGGGAGTCATGCAGGAGACACGTGGGTGCGGGATCTCTGTGGATAAGAGCTGGCAACGATCAGCCTCTCGGGCAGCCGCCTCTTCCCTGAGCAGGGAGGCGATTCTGAACACTCACCTCCACCGAGCCCCACTGATGCCAAGCGCCTTGAGCCCCGAAAGCACATGGGTGTTATCAGAGGCGGGACGAGCACCTCCACGGCCCTTTACAGCTTCTCACCCTCCATTCTCTTCCTGGAGCCTAGTTATTCCATTAGCTCATCTCCCAATAGTCCCTCAAGCAACTCCAGCTCCACCTGCCTTATAATCCGGGCATCACTACAAACAACAGGATGGGAAAGACTAGAGATCTCATCAAGAAAATTAGAGATACCAAAGGAACGTTTCATGCAAAGATGGTCTCAGTAAAGGACAGAAATAGTATGGACTTAACAGAAGCAAAAGATATTAAAAGTTGGCAATAGTACCCAGAAGAGCTGTATAAAAAAGATCTTCATGACCCAGGTAATCATGATGATGTGATCACTCACCTAGAGTCAGACATCCTAGAATGTGAAGGCAACTGGACATTAAGAAGCTTTGCTATGAACAAATCTAGTGAAGGTTATGGAATTCCAGCTGAGCTCTTTCAAATCCTAAAAGATGATGCTGTGAAAGTGCTGCACTTAGTATGTTAGCAAATTTGACAACTCAGCAGTGGCCACAAGATTGGTAGAGGTCAGTTTTCATTCCAATCCCAGAGAAAGGCAATGCCAAAGAATGTTCAAACAACCACACAATTTCACACATCTCACATGCTAGTAAAGTAATGCTCAAAATTCTCCAAGCCAGGCTTCAACAGTACGTGAACCATGAACTTCCAGATGTTCAAACTGGTTTTTGAAAAGGCAGAGGACAGAGATCAAATTGCCAACATCCGATGGATTGCCAAAAAGGCAAAAGAGTTTCAGAAAAACATCTATTTCTGCTTTACTGGTTATGACAAAGCCTTTGACTGTATGGATGACAATAAACTGTGGAAAATTCTGAAAGAAATGGGAATAACCAGACCAACTGACCTGCCTCTTGAGAAACCTGTATCCCAGTTAGGAAGCAACAGTTAGAACTGGACATGGAAGAATAGACTGGCTCCAAATAGGAAAAGGAGTACATCCAGGCTGTATATTGTCACCATGCTTATTTAACTTATATGCAGAGTACATCATGAGAAATGCTGGACTGGAAGAAACACAAGCTGGAATCAAAATTGCCGGGAGAAATATCAATAACCTCAGATATGCAACTGATACACCTTTATGGCAGAAAGTGAAGAAGAACTAAAGAGCCTCTGGATGAAAGTGAAAGTGGAGAGTGAAAAAGTTGGCTTAAAGCTCAACATTCAGAAAACTAAGATCATAGCATCTGGTCCCATCACTTCATAGAAAATAGATGGGTAAACAATGGAAACAGTGGCTGACTTTATCTTTTTGCTCTCAAAAATCACTTCAGATGCTGATTGCAGCCATGAAATTAAGACACTTGCTCCTTTGAAGAAAAGCTATGACCAACTTAGACAGCACATTAAAAAGCAGAGACATTACTTTGTCAATAAAGGTCCATCTAGTCAAGGCTATGGTTTTTCTAATAGTCATGTATGAATGTGAGAGTTGGACTATAAAGAAAGCTGAGCATAGAAGAATTGATGCTTTTGAACTGTGGTGTTGGAGAAGACTCTGGAGAGTCCCTAGGACTGCAAGGAGATCGAGCCTGTCCATCCTAAAGGAGATCAGCCCTGGGTGTCTATTGGAAGGAGAGATGTTGAAGCTGAAATTCCAATACTTTGGTCACCTGATGTGAAGAGCTGACTCTTGAAAGGACCCTGATGCTGAGAAAGACTGAGAGCAGGAAGAGAGGGAAACAACAAAGGATGAGATGGTTGGATGGCATCACCAATTTAATGGACATGAATTTGGGTAAACTCCAGGAGCTGGTGATGGACAGGGAGGCCTGGTGTGCTGTCAGACATGACTGAGAGACTACTGAACTGAACTGATGTGAAGATTTAGTATATATATGTATTGTGAAATGACTACAACAATAAAATTAGTTAACACCTACATCACCTCACTTAGTTTTCTTTTCCTTTTTGCTTTTTCTATTTGTAGTGAGAACATTTTCCAACTTCTATGTACACAATGCATTATTGTTAATTGTAGTCACTACGGTGCATCTTACACCCCAGAGTTATTCATCTTTTAAGCGGAAGTTTATGCTCTTTGACAAACAACTCTTCATTTCCACCACCAACACTCCAGCCCCTGGCAACCACCAACTTAGTCTCTGTTTTTATAATTTTTTTTTTTTAAGATTCCACATTTGATTGAGATCATACATTATCTATCTTTTCTATCATTCATTTCACTGAGCATAATGGTCTATGCAGAGTACATCATGAGAAACGCTGGGCTGGAAGAAACACAATCTGGAATCTAAATTGCCAGGAGAAATATCAGTAACCTCAGATATGCAGATGACACAACCCTTATGGCAGAAAGTGAAGAGGAACTAAAAAGCCTTTTGGTGAAAGTGAAAGAGGAGAGTGGAAGAGTTGGCTTAAAGTTCAACATTCAGAAAATGAAGATCATGGCATCTGGTCCCATCACTTCATGTCTAATAGAGAAACATTGAAACAGCATCAGACTTTATTTTGGGGGGCTCCAAAATCACTGTAGATGGTGACTGTAGCCAGGAAATTAAAAGATGCTTACTCCTTGGAAGGAAAATTATAACCAATATAGACAGCATATTCAAAAGCAGAGACATTACTTTGCCCACAAAGGTCCGTCTAGTCAAGGGTATGGTTTTTCCAGTGGTCATGTGTGGATGTAAGAGTTGGACTGTGAAGAAAGCTGAGCATAGAATAATTGATGCTTTTGAACTGTGGTGTTGGAGAAGACTCTTGAGAGTTCCTTGGACTGCAAGGAGATCCAACCAGTCCATCCTAAAGGAGATCAGTCCTGGGTGTTTATTGGAGGGACTAATGTTGAAGCTGAAACTCCAGTACTTTGGCCCCCTCATGCGAAGAGTTGACTCATTGGAAAAGACTCTGATGTTGGGAGGGGTTGGGGGCAGGAGGAGAAGGGGATGACAGAAGATGAGAAGGCTGGATGGCATCACTGACTCGATGGATGTGAGTCTGAGTGAACTCCTGGAGTTGGTGATGGACAGGGAGGCCTGGCGTGCTGTGATTCATGGGGTTGCAAAGAGTTAGACACGACAGTGACTGAAATGAATGTTCTTAAGTGCATCCATGTCACAAATATCAAGATTTTCCTCTAATGTATAGTTGAGTAATATCTTACTATATGTTGACATAGTGAAGTGGGTTGTTTAGGTCACTTAGGAGGTTTTCATTTCTTGTTAAATTTTAAAATTTGTTCCTGAGTGTTAACAGTTTTCTAGCGGCACTTCTAGGTTTTTTTCTAAATATGATCAAATTATTTGCAAAAAGTAGATTTTACTTCTGCCTTTCCAATTTGGATGCCTTTTATTTCTTTTTCTTAATTGTTCTGCTAGTACATCCAGTACTTTGTTGAATAGAAATGTTGACAGTGGGCACCCTTGTGTTGTTCCTGGGCTTTGGGGAAAAGCTTTCAGCCTTTCTTCATACTGTTAAGTGTGATGCTAGTTTTGAATTTGTCATATGTGGCCTTTATTCTTTTGAGATACATTCCTCTATACCCAAATTATCATAACTTTTTTTCTCATGAAAGGATTTTGAATTTTATCAAATTCTTTTTCTGCATCTGTTGAGATGATCACTTGATTTTTATCCTTCATTCTATTAATATAATACATGTTTATTGATTTCCGTATGGGAACCATTTCCACATGCCTGGAATAGATTCCACTTGATCATGAAGTAGAATCTTTTTAATGTTCTGTTGGAAATATTTTTCTAGTATTTTGCTAGGGATTTTTGCATTTACATTCATCAAGGATTTTGGCCTATAGTTTTCTCATAGTGTCCTCAAGTATTAGGTTAATGCTGGCCTTATAAAATCTGTTGAGAATGTATCTTCCTCTTCAATTTTTGTGGAAGAGCTTAAGAATGATTTTTATAATTTTAAAAGTTTGGTAGAATTTACCTGAAAATCATGATTCTAAAATTTTCTTGAGAGATTTTTCATACTGATTCAGTCTCCATCATTATGGGTTTGTTTTCTTGTTTGTTTAATCAACACCCCACTATACATAAGTTTCTTCAAGACTGGAATTTGGGGCTACTTTATTTACTGCTGTGTTTCCTATACCTTAAAAAAAATGTTTGGCAGATAGTAGGAGCTCAATAAATAATGGTTAAGAGAATGGATTACTGAATGAATGAACAGTCTTTTTCAATCCACAAGCTGTCTTTAAAGAAACAGAGCTCAAATATGTCAAAATGAACTCCACTTTTCAATTGCATCCCTAGAAACCTATAAAGGAGATTCAGTTTCTGACATTTGGCAATGCTTCATCCTTTTCTCCTCATTTCCAATTCTCAGTCACACCTGCTGTCTATCCTTCTGTTACCAGTTCCCCTCCAACCATGAAATTTCTGTCCCTAGCCTACTACTTGTCCTTCCACCCTTCGTTTTTATTCTTATATCCCTCCCTCTTTGTGAATTAGCATCATAAAAAAAATCAAAATCAAACTAGCAATAGCAGGACTATCTATTTTGGACGGGGCCAGGGAAAAGGAAACTGAAATCCTTTAAGCAATGAAAAGACAGAAATAATTGGGCAGTACTCAAACAAATTTATAACTCTTCAAAGTGTGTCAATGTTTCTGAAATTGTGGCTCATTTTAAAATTAACTTCCAAAGAAAACTTACACCTTGACAGGAAGAGGAGTATGTTGTGACATAATTGTCAGCATCTCTCTGTGTGTGCTTAACCATGTTAGAAATGTATCTGTTCATCCAATAATCACCTCGGTAGTGCTATTATGTTAGTAAAGCACAAGCAGTTACTTTTTTAACAGAATTCATAAGTTTAAATTGACTTCAAAAATATTAAATTATGACAGGCTGAAATGAACTTTATCAAAAGAAGAGCAATAGAACAGAGTTTCAAAACATACGTTTATGAATGAAGCTAGTATCTGTCACTGATGGAAACAGGGCACTTGCAATTTGTTGTAAGCTTTCATACTTAAGAAGGGAAGGTGGCTATAGATGTAGCTTTGTTTCTTTTTGTTACCAAGACATGAAATCGGCATTTTTACATATCATATATCGGGTAATAAAATTAAGATAGAAAAGTTTACACATTGCTCTGTGAGTATTATTGAGTTCTGATAGTTAGGTTTGTGGTGTATATGTGTTTTTGTTGTGGGTGGGTGTGGGGGCCCTTATTCAAATCTTTCCTAAGACTTTTACGCACAAAATAGCTATCACTCTAAATGATCCAATATTCATATAAAGCTGAAGTTCAGGGATTTATTATTCAGTTAAGGAAAATAAAATCACTCTGCAGCTAACAAAACAGAAAACATAGTCAAAACCCTGGTATATGCTATTAAATTTTACAGGAGATGATACACTAGACTATGCCACATACTAAAATACATCATAAAGTTTTACCACAATCCCAGAGACACTGAAGAAATCAAGTTAGGCAAAGAATGTGGGTAGTGGGTTTTCATATGACTATGCCAGACCCAACAGTTAATTTTATTTCATAATTTGTATAAACTAAAGGTAAGGAGGGCTTAGACTCACGCTTATTCTGACAGAGAAATAATGTTTTATAATTATGCAGCCAAAAGTGTGCTATAGTTGATTATAATTGGTGTTAAAGATGTATTCCCCACCCTACCCCAACCCTTACCCCTATTCCCAGGATGGGAAATGCTTTTATTAAATTTCTGACAACTTTGAAACAACTGTAATAATAGTAATAATGTCCTTCTAAAAGATAAATAAATAACCCCAAGGCTTTTCTTTTCCTTTGCGTGATCCTCATCCTCATCGTCTTTCTCTTTCCAATTAGTAAAGGCTGGAATGCCTAAGGGCTCAATCTTTAGAACTGTTCTGTTTTCTTTTTTTGTACTTATTCTATATATGATCTCATTAAATCCCATGGATTTAACTATTTCTATTATTCAGGATGAGCTAGGCTATGCTACAATAACAAATAAACCCTATATTTTGGAGACTATAAAAGCATCTCTTTCTTCCTGATGGCTCAATACATTCAGTAAGGGTTCAGTAATTGGATGCATGCGTAAATAAATATGCATGTATCTGACTGCTAAATCCACATTCTAAATTGAAAGCTTAAGAGCATCTCAAATTTGACATGTCTGAGAAGAATGATGTATTCTGTAGGCCTATAAGCACTTCTCCTCCAAACTTCCCGGTTTCAGCAAATGATTTACCGTCATTTACCTGTTTAGTCAGGCCCCAAACCTTAGAGTTATTTTTGACTCTTCTCTTTTCTTATAAATCACATATTCAATCTGCCATCAAATTTTTTTACCTCAGCCTTCACAATATCCAAAAACAACCACTTCTTACTACCCCCCTTTCCATCTAGTTTAAACCACTGCTGCTTTTAATATTTCAGCCACTAAAACATGTCCCCCTAATTACTCTCCTTGCTTTTCCTGAAAATGATTACCCATATAGTAACTAAAATGATCATTTTAAATCATAAATAAAATTATTTCACACTTTGTTTATAACTCCAGTGGTTCCCAATCAAATGTGTATTGAATTTCAAATGATCTATTAGACCCTACATAATATGAACCATATTGAAGTTTATTCACAGCCAGTGGTCAGAATAATCCTTTTAACATGTAGTTTTTATCATGGCACATCCTGATAACTATGTGTCTCTCAAAGTACTCAGACTATTTACCACTATACTTAGATAAAATCCAAAGTTTTATCAAGCCTTAAATTTTCTTGTCTTCTTGAGCTTGGTTCTCGATACAACATGATTTTACTACTCCCTTTCTCAGTTACTTCTGTACAGCTTTTCAAAATTCCCATGAACATACTTACCTAATAGCTTTACCTTTGTTTTCCCACTAGCCTGGAGATCTCTTACCTAATCATCTACTTGACTTGTTCCCTCATGTCACTGTGGTCACTACTGAAATATCACCTGTCACAGAAACCGTCCTGCCCTGAGCACCATCTAAAATAGCATTCCCCTCTCCTGCCCCATCATTTCATCCCCTTATCCTGCTTCATTTTCCAAACGCCAAAAGCTACGTTTCTTGAGGAAGAAGCAAGGCAAACAAGAGGAAAATATCAATAAAAGAAAAGCTCTTTCACAAAGATAAAGTAAAAACCCAAGGCTATTTTTACCAAAAGGTAAAGGATTCCCCTTGCTTTCATGTTTCATTAAGGATATCTCCAAAGCTGCCAGGGATTTTTAGGCCCATGATGTGGGTATCTCTTTAATATGGCCAAGTCTCCTCTCTTCTGTGTAAGAAATCTTCTGAAAAGGGCAAGCAGCCTTGCAATATTGTCTCTATAATCTCCTCCCATTCAATCCTATAGAAACCAATTTCTATGTGTTTGTTCCACTCCCAGTTCTACCCACACTGCCTTGATGAAAGTCAATGCCTATTGAATGGATAATTAAATAGGACAGAAAGTGTTATAAAGTTTCTTTTTAACAAACACTTTTCCAAAAGAACAGGAACTTTTTTTTAAAACAATCAAATATAAGAGAATAAGAACAAATTTTAATCATTGCTGCAGTGGTTTCCTCACAGACTGAAAGAGATATTTCCAGAAAAATACAATTTGATTTGCATTCAAATTTCTTTTCCCTCAAGCTTATACTGCATAAACTTCAGTTTGGATTAATGTGATCTCCTTTACATAAAAGGCTTCTTCTTTTACATAACACTTCAAAATTATCATGCTATTAATAACCTCAAAATATGTTGATGAGGGTATGATGAGCACAAGAAACATTATATACAATTTGCAATAGATCTACATAGAGATTTTGTAAATGAGACAGTATGAACTTTGAAGACAACCATAAAAGTAGCGAGGCATCAAGGAGAGTACTTCAAAGTCTTGAAATTAAAGTCATCATCAGGTTCAGTAATTTCCAAGATTATTTAGCCATTCTGAATAATCACAGGATCACAGAACCAAACAGAAAAGATTTGAGCAACTAAGAAGTAATGGTCTGAGGTTATATCCTAAAGGAAACTTAATTCCCTTCTTTAAATGAAGCTGCTAACCAATAGAACTGTTATATAGTTGAGTGATTTATTTAGGTGGCATTTATTTATAACTTTTATTTATTTTATTATTTATTACTTTAGAGTAATAATTAAAACATTAAAAAGCATAATTATTAGCCTATCTGGTGGCAAGTGTTAGGTAAGAATTGAAAATATAGAAAATAAAGGCCTAGTCCCAAGTTCCATTGTTTAAATATATATACTACAAATGAAGGCTCATCTATTACACTCAGAAATAACATTTCCAAGGAGACACATGTGCTGACAAAGCAAGAAACTTTACGGGGAAGGGGCACCCAGGTGGAGAGCAACAGGTAAGGGAATCCAGGACAATCACTCTGCCATGTGGACTGCAGTCTTGGGCTTTATGGTGATGGAGTTAGTTTCCAGATTACAGCTGCCCAATCATTCTGACTCGAGTCTTTCTGGTGGCATGTACATCACTCAGCCAAGATGGATTCTAGCAAGAAGGATTCTGTGAGGTTGGTAAGATATGTGGACTGGCATTTCCACTCTCCTTTTGATCTTTCCTGAATTCTTCCAGGTGGTGGTAGCTGTTTATTTCTGCATTCCTTACCAGGATCTCTTGTTGTAAGATAACCAATACAAGTAGGTCACTATCTTGCCTGAACAGGTTGGCCGTTTTGGTCAGTGGGAACTTGGGACTAGGCCTTTATTTTCTATATTTTCAATTCTTACCTAACACTTGCCACCAGATAGG
>SJYC01041611.1:0-41668 GCA_006408675.1 Madoqua kirkii | reverse complement strand
AACTGAACTGATGCGAAGAGCTGACTCATTGGAAAAGACCTTGATGCTGGGAAAGATTGAGGGCAGGAGGAGAAGGGGACGACAGAGGATGAGCTGGTTGTATGGCATCATCGACTTGATGGACATGGGTTTGAGTGGACTCCAGGTGTTGGTGATGGAGGCCTGGCGTGCTTCGGTTCATGGGGTCACAGAGTTGGACACGACTGAGGGACTGAACTGAACTGAACTGAACTACTGTTCCTAAGGTCTCCAGCTGGGTACTGCCTTCACCCACTACACCCCTCACACTGACCTAAATACCTGCCTTCTTTCAGGACCTGCTCTCTCAACTTTCCACAAGGCCACTGGGTACCCTCAGCCGGGAGACAACTGTTTAGACTTAGACGGTTTGGTAAAGTTAAATTTTATCATCATGTGGCATTGAATCCAGGTACTGAGAGCTGTGCACACCCGAGTTCAGGACCATGATCTTAGTTTCTTAATACCCTGAACCCTTGGCTCAAAAGGGGAGCACTGCAGTGAGGACCAACAGATACTCCTTTAGTTCAAAGGTTCTCAACCTTATGTGTGTGTTAGTCACTCAGCTGTGTCCAGTTCTTTGCAACCCATGATCTCCCATCAGCCTCCTCTGTCCATGGGATTTCCCAGGCAATAATACTGGAGTGGGTTACCATTTCCTTCTCCAGGGGATCGTCCCGACCCAGGGATCGAACATGGGTCTCCTGCACTGAGGGCAGAATCTTTACGGTCTGAGCCACCTGTGTGTCATGTGATCCCCCGGTGCAATGTATGCAAAAGAATTTTGCAAAACTTCTGGGTAATTCTATTCTGTAGCCAGGGTTGAGGCCACTGCTTTATCTCCTAGGGCAGATGGATGGGACCTGAGATGGCCAGAAGCACTGGGCCAGGCACCTCCAGCTGGGTGCACCCTCCACCCTTTATCCCAGTGTGGTTCACAAATCACTGTTTACATTTAGTATATGTCCCAGGCTGTGCAAAAAGGAAGCTCTGCCCTGTAGTAAGAAATATATTTGACAGCCTGCTGCTAAGTCACTTCAGTCGTGTCCGACTCTGTGTGACCCCATAGACAGGGGCCCACTGTCTCTGGGATTCTCCAGGCAAGAACACTGGAGTAGGTTGCCATTTCCTTCTCCAATGCATGAAAGTGAAAAGTGAAAGTGAAGTCGCTCAGTTGTGCTTGACTCTTAGCGACCCCATGGACTGCAGCCTACCAGGTTCCTCCGTCCATGGGATTTTCCAGGCAAGAGTACTGGAGT
Source organism: Madoqua kirkii (assembly GCA_006408675.1). Taxonomy (NCBI): domain Eukaryota; kingdom Metazoa; phylum Chordata; class Mammalia; order Artiodactyla; family Bovidae; genus Madoqua; species Madoqua kirkii. Next base: position 40,391 of record SJYC01041611.1, on the reverse strand, counting down.
GGGGTGCCATTTCCTTATGTAAGGCAATTGGGAGAAAGGCCAAGTAGGAAACAAGCAAATCCCAGCAAGGGGGAAAGAAAGCCTGAGCTGAATGGGGAATGTAATGAGTTTGTCAAAAAGTTCAATCAGTTTTTTCTGTAAGATGGTACAGAAAAACCCTAATGATCTTTTGGCCAACCCAATAGGAAGAGACAGCTGTGACAGTCACACAGTAATGAATTAAGGTGGCTAACTAGATCAAAGTTCTTGCAAACCTGTGACACTTTTTATTGTCAGAAGTGCTGACTGCACTGGCTATGTCCCTGCTGACTCAGGAACATTTCCAGCGCTGCTGAGCTTTACCTAGGGCTCCCAAGACCATGAACAGACTAGGGTCATCAAGCTTGGCTCAGGCTCAAACATGAGCAAACTGAACTGCAGCCATTCATATTTTTATAAGAACATCTCCCTTATGAAGACCAAAGGCCCTTGCCTACGTGGGGCACCAGCTATGCTCCTGGCGATGATTCCTACATGAGCTTCAAAAAATAAGCTCTGTGCATGGTGTGAAGATGCTCGTTCCAGCATTTTCTATAGTAGTGACATATTCCAATAATAAAAGAGATGAATCAAATATGGTCTTTTAAATGAAAGAATTGTATGTAGCCATTAAAATATCGTGAAAGAATATGAATGAGCCAGAAAATGTTCATGAGTTAAAAAAAGAGTGCACAAGCACTTCCCTGGCGGGGAAGATTCTGTGCTTCCAATGCAGAGGACTCAGGTTTGATCCCTGGTGAGAAAACTAGATCCCACAGGCCACAACTAAAGATCCCACATGCAGCAAGGAAGACTAAAGATTCCTAGGGCTGCTACTAAGACCTTGTACTGCCGAAAAAAAAAAAAAGGAGTGCACATATTCTTTTTGGAAAGCAAACTTGGACTCATCTTTTGCTTGGGGTGGTTTTCTCTTGCTCAGTAGCTAAGCTATGATTGTAATTGCCAAAGCCTGAATAAAATGCTGAGTGCTAAACGTGCTGAAGAAAATGTGAAGGTATTAGTCTTAGAATTGGTGGAATTATGGACAAAAGGAAGTTTCTATTTCAAAATTGTCCTAATGAGACAGGCATTTGCAGCAGAGGAATTAGGAGGAAACTCTCTTGAGCCAGACACTTTGGGTCCCAGTTCTGCCATTTATCGTAGGAATGATCCACTGGCGAGGTTAAGACCTTTCAGTGCCTCAGTTTAGTCATCTGTAAAGTGGGAACGCCTCTCTCTCGGTTAATTGTCAGAACAGCCCCTGGCCCATAGTAAGTACTCACTATTTTATTACTTAAAAAAATACATATTTATTTATTTGGCTCAGCTGGACATGGGATCTTTGTTGCACTTGTGGCACGGGTGGTATATTTTATTTTTTTAGCTGAGGCATGTGTAATATTTATTTGCAGCAGGCGAACTCTTAGCTGTGGCATGTGGGATCTAGATGCCTCACTCTGCATCGAGCTCCTGCCCCCTGCATGGGAAATGTGAAGTCAGCCACTGGACCACTATGGAAGTCCCGAGGTCTAACATCATTTTGAGATTGAAAAGGAATAACTTCTCTCTGGTCCCTCAAACTTCACAGTTTACAGAAAGATTTAGAGAGGCGGTAGGCAAAGGTGAGTTACTGAAAACCGTGTCTTCTTGGTATGGACAAACATAATATTAAACGATGTCTCAACATCAGTGATAAATGACTTCCCTTATGCTTTATAAAAATTATTTGTTGGGTTTCCTAACAATGTGCTGTTAGCATAAAAAAAATGTCCAATTAGCTGTGAGGATTCAGACTGCACAGAAATGCCTCATAGCATTGTCCATCACATTTCCAGGCTTACTACTCGAGTCCTTCATTCCTCTTTCTCCCGTAGCTCTCAGCTCCAACTCAAGTGCCTTCAGGTACCACATTGTTTTTTATTTTATTTGTTTATTTTTTTGGCTGTGCTGGATCTTCAGGGCAGTGTTCTGGCTTTCTCTAGTTGCAGTGCTCAGGGGCTTCTCTAGTTGTGGGGTGCGGGCTTAGTTGCCCCACAGCATGTGGGATCTTAGTTTTCCATCCAGGGATCGAGCCCATGTCCCCTGCATTGGAAGGCAGATTCTTGACCACTGGACCACCAGCGAAGTCCCCATCCTTTTTATTCTACTCAGGGAAGATTTCTCAAGTCCATCCTTTCCTTGCTGTTGCCAGTACTACTACCTTACATGCCTATTGTTGTCATTACCTGCCTGCATTATTTCAGAAGACTCCTCATCAGCGCCCCCTGCCTCTAGTCCTTGCATTCTGGTTCATCATTTGTATAATCCACCAATGATAGTGCTCCCTTAAACCCCAGGCTCTAAATCTGATGTCACTCTCCTGCTTCAAAGCATCTGTGCCTAAGCCCCACCCCCAGCGTGGCCCGCACAAGAGTCAAATGCTGCAGCACGAACATCATAGATCCTCACCCTGCCTTTGCCCCACCTCTGCAGCTTTACCGGCTATGGCCTTTCATGCTTTTGTACTTATTTTATTTCTGACTTCCCAGAATGCCCTTCCCCCTTTTCTATCACCTGAAGTCCTAATTATATGAGCCCCGACTCCACTGAAAGTTTCCCCAAACTCTCCTATCACACTCGACGTGGCATCTGCTTCAGCGGCATTAAGAATCAGCACGACATCAGGTCACTTGTGTGACTCCCCCAGAGTCTCTGGCCTAGTGCGTGACACAATAGGCGCTCGATAAATATTAACTGAACCAAGGAATCACTTCTGGTTGCTCAGGTTTTTTAATGCTAAGACTCAGGTTCTTTCTCTCTTTTTAATTGGCTGCACTGGGTCTTAGTTGCGGTAGGCAGGATCTGTTTAACTGCGGCACAGGAACTCTCAGCTGTGGCATGTAGAATCTAGCTCCCCAATCGGGCTCAAACTCAAGCCCCCTGCAATGGAAGCTCACAGTCTTAGCCACTGGACCACCAGAGAAGTCCCAAACTCAGATTCTTTTATCCTTGTTTTCTTTCCAATGTGGACACACTTGGCAGATTAACAAAAGTGACCAAGGAAGTGACCGCACCCAATTTAAGTCTTCCCAGTCGCTTTGCCTGCCAGTCAATGAGAACATGGTTATCTCTATAGCAATACCATAGAAAAGCAACTAAACAATGCTTTTTATTTGGGTCCAGTGCCTTTTCCCCACACCTCTGTGTTTAGTTGCTCAGTCATATCTGACTCTTAGTGACCCTTTGGACTGTAGTCCACCAGGCTCCGCTGTCCATGGAATTTTTCAGGCAAGAATACTGGAGTGGATTGTCATTTTCTCCTCCAGGGGGTATTGCCAACCCATGGATCAAACCCACGTCTCCTGTGTCTTCTGCACTGCAGACAAGTTCTTTACTCACTGGGCCATCCAGGAAGCCCAGCATCTGTAGTAATGGAATTATCACAAATTGCCAGGATGGTCTCATCAGTTTCCGCAATAGGTGTACTTCAGCATTTTCGCCACAAGAGGGCGACAACAGCAGAGGATGCTAGCAGCCCTTGGGCCATTGGCTAAGCACCAGATAGAAGAGCTCTTAGTGGGATCGTCCATGGAGAGACGATGTGATGGGAAACCCCAGGGAATTGTTTGGTGATGACCAGCAAAACTCAAAGGAGAGAGAGGCACCTAGGACCTTTTCGGGAAAAAATACTCCATTTTTGTTTTTACCAAGAGCCATAATCTTGAGTAGGGAGGAGGTTTAAGAGTTGGACTGCATGTGGACAAAGAAATCAAGTTAATTGTAACTGAAATAAGGCCCCGTCTTCTCAGTAGCAATTCCAAAGTCCAATTGGGAAAAAGTGACTGTAGGAAGAATTCCATTATAGCTCAGTGAGGGCCCCAGAATAACTTAGCAATACTATATATAACATTTAACTGTTCAACAAGTTACCAAAACTTCCTCTTTACTTTACTTAAACTTCACTGAGATCATTTAAGGTACAAATTATTATACAGTGTACACCTGAAAAAACCTGAGATTCAAAAGGACACTTCACTCATTCCACAAATATTTATTAAAGGCCTACTGTGTGCCAATCACTGGGTCTAGAGTATTGAGCAAAATTAATTCCCTCCAACTATAAAAAGAAGGGCATATTGTACTTTAAATGTCCCCTTACCAAAGTAAGTCGCACAGTAGAGCAAGCTGCCTGGAGAGAAAGACCTCTTGCCAGTCAGGCCTCATTTTAAATATAGAAACCCCCCAAAATAGCCACCCATGCAAGGGACTCAACAGGTGATTGGCAGGAACAGAGGGGAGGAGAACCGAGGCCTCGCTGAAGGAGACGGAAAGGACAGTGCCCTTGTCCCCAGCTGCTGCCACCAACATGGCTTTGCCTCTGAAGTCCTTAAGTCGGGGCTTGGCCACCGCGGCCAAGGGAGAGCATGGCGGGACAGGAGGTGAGTGCAGTTGGGGCCTGAGCCTGTGGCTTCCTGACCTTGTCCCTCGGTTCCCCCACCCCCACCCCCTGCCCCTGGGGCCTTCCAGGGTCCTGGCGATGCCCCTATCTCTCTCTCACCCTTGCCTTCCTCCCCCACTCTCCACTGCAGCCCGCACCTGGCGCTTACTGACTTTCGGGCTGGCGCTCCCGAGCGTGGCCCTCTGCACCCTCAACTCCTGGCTCCACTCGGGCCACCGCGAGCGCCCGGCCTTCATCCCCTACCATCACCTCCGCATCCGCACCAAGGTATACCGACCCCTTGCGGACGCGAGCGGGCGGGTGAGTCAGGGGATGGGGGACCCCCAGACTAACATCTCGCTCCCCTTCCCTCTCTCTCCACAGCCCTTCTCCTGGGGAGATGGCAACCACACTTTTTTCCACAACCCCCGGGTCAACCCTCTTCCCACGGGCTACGAAAAGCCTTGAGGCTTGGCTGATGCTCCCAGACACAATAAAATTGTGGAAGCTGTGTGTCCGCGGCTCCTTGGGGACCACGGGGCGGGGCTGGTTCGAGCTGGGCGCATGCGCACAGTGCAGCGGGTACTCCATGTGCTCTTCCGGAGATCCTGACTCCCCAGGGACTCTCGGGAGCATCCTTGATGGACAGGTAGGAGACAGCCCCTCGCCTTTCACCTATTCATGGTTAGGGCTGTAGGTTGTAAAAGGCTTTCACATACACTGATTTCTCATGATAACCTTGGGAGCAAGGCACAATTTCGGTTCTCTCTTGTCCAGAGGAGGAATCTGAGATGCTCAGAGATTAAATGACTGAAATTCAGGCAGCTCACAGAGGCCGGGTGGGAACTCAGGGCTGCAGGCCCTGAAGTACCACAGTAGCCTGACACGCCCTGGGGCCTCTCTGAGTTCTGTGTGGAGACAACAGTGATTTCAAACAGATCTACAGCTCTGTGTGAGAGGCTTCTTGAGCTAATTCTGGATTTGGAATATTTCAGTCATGCTCTACACCATCGTTCCCGGGTCTTCTGTATTATTTGGGGGAAGTTAGATGCTCCTTTTCTGGAAGTCTGATTCTCCTAGCATCTGGGGACCCCATTCAAGGGTTCAAGCTCTGGATATTTCATTCACCTTCTACGACAGTCAGCTCACTTGTCATTACCAGGGAGCCTGAGTGGAAACCCATGACCAACACACACACACACACACACACAGAACTACTTTTGGCCTCCTCTCCTAACACTGCTTATGCTCACAGGTCCCAATCAACTGAGAGAGTGAGAAACATCTCTACCCACGAGCAGCCCCACCCTCCTAGAACAGTGCTGAGGTTCCCGAATTAGAGCTCTTCCTTACAACATTGTTATCTTGTAAGCATCCTCATTTAATGTGGCAGGTCTTATACATAAGAGAATTCACACTGACATCATGCCCGCTTCTGTGAAAAGTGGGTCATCACCGAAGAAGTCTGGTGGATATGGAAAAACACAAAAGTCTTTTGACCCCTTGGGAAGATGACTTGGTACCTGGTAAACTGCTTGGGCCTGTCCCCGCAGAAGTTATTTCCCCGGAAGTGCATTGGTAGGTGAAGCCAAGGTCAGCCAATGGGAATAGAAATAAATGGGAAAGTGGATTATTCGGACAGAGGTGGATCTGGAGTCTCACTGTGGATATCTTCCCCATTGAATGCAGCAGTGTCTTCAGGCTTGTTATCCATCATTTCTTTGTATTGACGTTTGAAGAAGCCACACTGTGAAGGGAAATAAATCAGAAAATCTGGATAAGAGGGCAGAATGGGAAGCTGGGAGTAGGAGGAAGCTGAGACAGAAAGGAACTAAGTGCCCTTGTATTTGTGTGTTAGGATACTTATGTGAACAACAGCTACCACCGATTGGGTGTTTGCTGTGTGCCGAGCTCTGATCTGCACACATCATTCATAGATTCTGCATACGCTGGCCTCATGTCGGTGTTGTTTCAGCCATTCTGTGATATAGGCATTAGTATCGTTTCAAAAATGAGGAAACGGACTCAGAGAGGTTGGGCAACTTGCCTGACATTGAACAGGGAGTAAGAGCCAAAATGTGTACCTAGACCAGCCTGACTCCATTGTCTGAGTTCTTCCCTCTGTACGATCCTGTCTGTGGGAGGGCAGGGCCGGATGCTGGCGGTCTCAGGAGTGGGATGAAAACACTCACCTTGTACAGTAAGGCTGTATGAGGGCCAGGAGCAGCAGTCCTCCCATGGAGCTGCTCACAAGGAGGGGCATGGGGCTGTAGACCTCATATTCTTCTAGCACCATCTCTACCTGATTTGGGGATTTGGGGGTCAGAAAGTATCAGGCCTCCCACATTCCCTTTTTTTTTTTTTCAACACACACACACACACACACACAGAACTACTTTTGGCCTCCTCTCCTAACACTGCTTATGCTCACAGGTCCCAATCAACTGAGAGAGTGAGAAACATCTCTACCCACGAGCAGCCCCACCCTCCTAGAACAGTGCTGAGGTTCCCGGATTAGAGCTCTTCCTTACAACATTGTTATCTTGTAAGCATCCTCATTTAATGTGGCAGGTCTTATACATAAGAGAATTCACACTGACATCATGCCCGCTTCTGTGAAAAGTGGGTCATCACCGAAGAAGTCTGGTGGATATGGAAAAACACAAAAGTCTTTTGACCCCTTGGGAAGATGACTTGGTACCTGGTAAACTGCTTGGGCCTGTCCCCGCAGAAGTTATTTCCCCGGAAGTGCATTGGTAGGTGAAGCCAAGGTCAGCCAATGGGAATAGAAATAAATGGGAAAGTGGATTATTCGGACAGAGGTGGATCTGGAGTCTCACTGTGGATATCTTCCCCATTGAATGCAGCAGTGTCTTCAGGCTTGTTATCCATCATTTCTTTGTATTGACGTTTGAAGAAGCCACACTGTGAAGGGAAATAAATCAGAAAATCTGGATAAGAGGGCAGAATGGGAAGCTGGGAGTAGGAGGAAGCTGAGACAGAAAGGAACTAAGTGCCCTTGTATTTGTGTGTTAGGATACTTATGTGAACAACAGCTACCACCGATTGGGTGTTTGCTGTGTGCCGAGCTCTGATCTGCACACATCATTCATAGATTCTGCATACGCTGGCCTCATGTCGGTGTTGTTTCAGCCATTCTGTGATATAGGCATTAGTATCGTTTCAAAAATGAGGAAACGGACTCAGAGAGGTTGGGCAACTTGCCTGACATTGAACAGGGAGTAAGAGCCAAAATGTGTACCTAGACCAGCCTGACTCCATTGTCTGAGTTCTTCCCTCTGTACGATCCTGTCTGTGGGAGGGCAGGGCCGGATGCTGGCGGTCTCAGGAGTGGGATGAAAACACTCACCTTGTACAGTAAGGCTGTGATGAGGGCCAGGAGCAGCAGTCCTCCCATGGAGCTGCTCACAAGGAGGGGCATGGGGCTGTAGACCTCATATTCTTCTAGCACCATCTCTACCTGATTTGGGGATTTGGGGGTCAGAAAGTATCAGGCCTCCCACATTCCCTTTTTTTTTTTTTGGACTGCATCATACAGCATGTGGGATCTTAGCTCCCCGACCAGGGATCGAACCCTTTCCCATTGCATCCTTGCATTGGAAGTGTGGAGTTTTAACCACTGGACCATCAGGGAAGTTCCTCAGTTTCCGAGTCCTTAACTCCCTTTCTTCCTTCATCAGGCTCTGCCTCAAGAGGTGACATACAGAAGCTCTCATGGGCTTAGGGACGATTGTCCCATCCAGGGGCCTCCATCCATTCTTCCTCTCTCCAAACTTGCAAGCCCTGCCCCGCCCCTCAACTACTCAGCATCACAGATTTAGCATCCGGAGCCCCCTGACCAGCCCGACCACTGCCTACCACACGGTCACTACCTGGGCTCTCAAAAATGCCTCCTGTCCCACAATCTGGGTGTACACAGATCTGTTGAATGTGACTTCAGCCATACTCACGACTAACGTCTTCTTCTGCAGCAACTGCAAAAGAGAAGGGGAGAGCTGAGAACTAGCTCTACAGGGGGTTGGGGGGGCACGCAGGCAGCTCAGGGATAGAGAAACACCCTGGCTTGAGGGGGGCACAGACACTTCAAGCCCCATCTGAGTCAAGGAAGGATGTACCTGGCTGGCCCAGCCGAAGCTGAGGTTGCCCTTCAGGATGAAGTCAAGTTCCTCCTGGACGCCGAACGAGGGGATGTCACAGCGGAACCTCAGGCAGTCAGCGATGGAGCAGTCCTGGGAACAGGAAAGGAGTTGAAGAGGATCTTCACTTAAGCAGGAACCACAAGAGAGAATGAAATCTAGCTGATTTGGGGGTGGGGAATAGATAAACCATCAGAGGACATAAACATGGCTCTGAAGCTTAGCAATCCATTTCCCGGGAGCCTCCAGTGCCCAGCTGGTCCTGCAGGGGACCTTTCTCACCAGCACGAGACTGCTTGGCATCTGGGTCTGGAAGTCCGGCTGCTGGGGAAGTTCCCTCTCTGACATACAGGGGAGACTCTAGGAAAGAGAGAAATAGCTACAGGCTGATCCGCTGTTGGACGGTATGGGCATTGTGGGATCAGACTCTGGGGAGTGGTGAAAGGCAGACAGGCACCTGTGAAGGGGCCACCAACGCCACATCCCACACAACCACACCGTTCAGCAGGACGGGGACCCAGAAATGAACGCTGATGGCCAGTTCACGCTGACTCAGGTTATTCACCTGCAGAAAACAGAGCCAAAACATGACTGTGGTCCCTGGAGCATCCCAAGTCCCACCCCTTTCCTGGCTCCAGCTTCCAGCTCTTCTCTATCCTTCCCCGTCTGGCTCCCTACATCCCCACGGTAGGGACAGATGTGGATACTCCCTGGCCTCTCACACGATATCGATGCTCAGCTTCTCTTCTGCTCTGCAGGTCAGAAGCTGAAAAATTGAAGTACTTGGTGGATTCTTCTTGCCTGGAGAGAGAGATGGCTTATGGGTGACAAACAGCCCGGGGACCATCCTTGGTTGCAGGTGCTGGGAAAGGGGCCCAGCAGGTGACCCAGGGGATCGGTGATGGTCCCCACGGGCCTGTGCAGCCTCACCTTTAGCCTCAGTCAGGGAACTAGATCTCACAAGTGCAACTGAAAGATCCTGCATGTCACAACTAAGAGCCTGTGCAGCCAAATGAATAAATATTTAAAAGCGGGGTATAACAATAACCATATCATAAACCTAATAGGAAGGTTGGGCTTCCCTGGTGGCTTAGATGGTAAAGAACCTGCCGGCAATGCAGAAGACTCCCTGGGTTGGGAAGATCCCCTGGAGAAGGGAATGGCTACCCACTCCAGTATTCTTGCCTGGAGAATTCCATGGACAGAGGAGCCTGGTGGGCTACAGTCCTTGGGGGGATCACAGAGTTGGACATAACCAAGCAACTAACACTGCTACTAACAAAAGGGTTAAATTATGTAAATGCATGTAAAGTACTTAAAACAAGGCCTGGCATGTATAAGAATATAAAAGTAAGCTCTTATTGTGAGTTTTAGTGTTTTCCCATGGACAGAAGGGGAAATTCACACATAGAGTTTGGAAGGGCAATGACACTGCTTGACCCCCCTCTCTAGTTCCCCTAAAAATTGATGCATCAGCAGCAGCAGCAAACTCTGTCCCATGGCAATATTATAAGCTTATGACCAACTCTAAAGTCTCTGGAGTTTAGCCAGGTAGGTGAGGCTCCTTGTCTTGCTTCCGGCCTGGCCTGTCCCTGCTCCCTCCGCCACTTTCAGAGCCCAGAGTAGCAGCCCTTCACCTGCCTTTCCCGTGGCCTGCTGAGGCTTGTGCTTTTACAAATCATCCCTACAGTTTCGCACGTCTCTGTTCTCCCCTGAGTTTTGTGAAAACCTGACCTTTCTCTGCTCTGTGTGGTGACAGACCATATCCTGTTGGCAACAAGCTCCCCACTTCAGAGTATTCAGAAAAGCCTCAGCTCTTAATCTAGTAGATCCAGTTCAGCGTCTTTGTGTTTGGCACAACGACTAGAGTTGGCTTCATGTTAAAGCAAGTCTGCATCTTGGAGAGGGAAGAGAGGTTGCACAGGAGTGGCAAGGTGTGTGTGTGTCCCACCAGCAGGCGAGTTCATCAGAGGAGAACCAAGAATTATGGGATATGGTGGTGCAGTGGATGAGAATCCGCCCGCCTGAGCAGGGGATACAGTTTCGATCCCTGGTCTGGGATGATCCCACATGCTTTGGGGCAACTAAGCCTGAGCACCACAGTTACTGGACCTGCCCTCTCGAGCTCCTGAGGCACGACGATGGAAGCCTGCACGCTCTAGGGCTTGTGAGCCCCTGTGCGTCAGCTACTGAAGCCCATTTGTCTGGAGCCTATGCTCTGCAACAAGAGAAGCCACAGCAACTAGAGAGTAGCCCCTGATGTCCAGAACCAGAGAAAGCCTACAGGCAGCATGAAGACCCAGTGCAGCCAAAAAGAAATAAATAGCAAATAAATAGAGCAGTTAAAAAAAAAAAAAAAGAATTATGGGACATGGAGTGCTTAAGTGCTCAGCTGTGTTGGACTCTTTTCGACCCTATGGATTGTATCCCACCAGGCTCCTCTGTCCATGAGATTCTCCAGGCAAGAATACTGGAGTGGGTAGCTGTTCCCTTCTCCAGGGGATATTCCCAACCCAGGGATCAAGTCCAGGTCTCGTGTATTGCAGGTAGATTCTTTACCGTCTGAGCCAGCAGGGAAGCTATGGTGCTATGCTGTAAGTAGATGGCTGATCAACAAGAATTCTCATGTGAGAAATCAGAGGGGCTAGCTTAGATACTCATCCTCAAAAGAGCAGGCTGGCTTGCAGGAGGAGGTACTAGGTTTGGAAGAAGGTCCAAGGGGAGGCCAGGGGTTAAGTACCTGCTGATCACTGTGTAGACAGCATATTTCACTGGGAGCTCCAGCTGGGAGGTAGTCTTGTTGGATGTAGGTTTATTATTTTCACTGGAGGGAGAGAAGGGTGCCTGGTTGGGAAGGAATCCAGGAAGAGTCTCCGGCTGGAGCATGGAACAGGAGAGAGAGGGACACACCCTGCCTGGCCTGAGCTCACCTGCTTATGTTGGCGCTGAGATGAAACTTATCTCCTAGGGTGGCCTTGTAGGAGACATCAAATGTGACTATGAAGGTGCCCTGAGGGAAAGAAAGAAGGGTTGAGCATGGGGAAGGCCATGGTGGAGAGAGGGAAGGAAATGGGGTCAGGAAGAGGGAGAAGAGCAATGAGACTTGGGGGGAGCTCTGACCATAATGCCCTCACGGAAGATGGGGTGGTTGATGCTACAGCTGCTGCTCTTCAGGCCCTCGTTTCCGGTGGGCACTGCCTCACATGCCAGGCGCAGGGGACGCTGACCAGGTTGCTTCAGAGGAGAAGGAATTTTTAAAAACTTAGCCACATGCATATACAGGCTTGATGCAAAACAGTGGTGGCATTGCAAAGCCATAAGGGAAGCTCTCAGTAAATGGTCCTGGGAAAATTGGCCCGTACAAAACAAGCAAACAAATGAACAAGCAAACACTGGATCCCCACCTCACTCCATACATTAGAATAAATCCCAACTGAATTAAAGACTAAATGCAAAAGGCGAAATTATAAATCTCTTAGAAGATAATAGAGGGGAAGGTCTTTATAACCATAGAGTAGGGAAGTACTTCTTAAACATGATACAAACATAAAAATACTAAATACAAAGGAAAAGTTTGATAAAAATCAACCACAATCAAATTAAGACCATCTAGGGAAGGAAAGCCAGTTCATCCTAGAGGAAATCAACCCTGAATATTCTTTGGAAGGACTGATGCTGAAGCTCCAATACTTGGGGCACCTGATATGACAAGCTGACTCATTTGGAAAAGACCCTGATGCTGGGAAAGCAGAAGGGGGTAGAAGAGGATGAGATGGTTAGATAGCATCACCAACTCAACAGACATGAACGTGAGCAAACTTCCAGAGATAGTGGAGGACAGAGAAGCCTGGTGTGCTGCAGTCCATGGGGTCGCAGACTCAGACACACGGTAGTGACTGAGATGTAGAGAACAAACGTGGTCACCAGTGGGGAAAAGAATGAAGGGAGGAGCATAGAGATCAGGTGCCAGAGGTGCAGACTACTGTTTATAAAATAAATAAGATGCAAGGATATATTATGTAGCACAGGGAATATAACCAGTGTTTTATAATAATTTTAAATTAAAGGTAATCTGTAGAATACTGAATTGTTATCTTGTATACCTGAAATTAATATAAGATTGTAAATCAACAGTACTTTACAAGTTTCAGAAAAAAGGAACATACAAGATGTTTCCTCATGGCAGAAGCGAGGAGCCTCTTGATGAAAATGAAAGAGGAGAATGAAAAAGCTGGCTTAAAACTCAACATTCAAAAAACAAAGATCATGGCATTTGATCCCACTACTTCATGGCAAATAGAAGGGGAAACAATGGAAACAGTGACAGACTTTATTTTCTTGGGCTCCAAAGTCACTGCAGATGGTGATGCAGCCATGAAATTAAAAGACACTTGCTCCTTGGAAGAAAAGCTATGACCAAACTAGACAGCTTATTAAAAAGCAGAGACATTATTTTGCTGACAAAGGTCCGTATAGTCAACGCTATTCTTTTTCCAGTAGTCATGTATGGATGTAAGAGTTGGACCATAAAGAAAGTGGAGTGCTGAAGAACTGATGCAAAATTTTAAACTGTGGTGTTAGAGAAGACTCTTGAGAGTCCCTTGTACTGCAAGGAGATCAAACTAGTTAATCTTAAAGGAAATCAGTCCTGAATATTCATTGGAAGGACTGATGCTGAAGCTCCAATACTTTGGCCATCTGATGTGAAGAACTGACTCATTGAAAGAGACCCTGATGCTGGGAAATATTGAAGGCAGGAGGAGAAGGGGATGGTTGGATGGCATTACTGACTCAATGGACATGAGTTTGAGCAAGCTCTAGGAGTTGGTGATGGACAGGGAAGCCTGGTGTGCTGCAGTCCATGGGGCTGCAAAGAGTCGGATATGACTGAGTGACTGAACTGAACACGTTTCCATTTATATAAAGTTAAAATATTGGCAAAACTCAACAGCAAATCTAGGGATATATTTATGGGTAGTAAAGAAATACAAGGAATTGAGTATTACAAGGCAGAATAGTGATTACCTTTGCAGAGAGTATGAGGTTAGGAAGAGGAAAGTTATATAAAGGGCTTCTGGAGGTGGTAGAAGTGCTTTCTTTCTTTTCTTTTCTTTCTTTTTCTTTTTGTTCATCTTTGGACTTTGCCATGCAGGATGTAGGATCTTAGTTCCCCGACCAGGGATTGATCCCCTGCCCCCTGCATTGGCAGCGCAGAGTCTTAACCACTGGACCACCAGGAAAATCCTCCCCATCTTTTAAATTTATTATTATTAAAAAAAATCCTTTGGAGTGCTTTATTTCTTCATCTAGATGTTAACTGCATAGATTTTTGCTTAATATTTAGTTATTAAACTATGCATATGCCCTGTGCACTTCTCTCTTTGTGTGTGTTGTATATTTCATCATTGAAAAAATTAAAGGAACCTATTATAACCCGGAGCAGGAGAGAGGTCCCAGCCACTGAAGCCCAAGGGAGCTGTTTACCTGGACTGCTAACGTGCGTCGATAGGACAGCCCTGCTGGGTAGTAGAAGCTGATCACCGTTCCATAGGAATCCTCGCCCTCATTGGACACCATCACTATCACATTGAGCTCCAGGGAGCTCCCCACCACCAGGGTCTCCAGCCTGAACAAGGAAGGACAAGATTGGGAGAGAGCCTCCAAGGAAATAGGTTGGAATTGTATCAGGAGTGGGGGCAGGACTGTGGGAACCCATGAGCTACGTGCTGATGACCATCCAATCAAAAGCATTTCTTTGTTAGAAGGAGAAGCAAAGGGAAACCCAGGGACGTCCCATCCTATGAGGATGGGAACCCCCAAAGCTTTAGTGTATGGCTATGAAAGGAGACAGAGCTCACTCACCCTGAGAAGCTCAGGTTGACACTGAGGTCCTAACTCAACAGCAAATCTAGGGATATATTTATGGGTAGTAAAGAAATACAAGGAATTGAGTATTACAAGGCAGAATAGTGATTACCTTTGCAGAGAGTATGAGGTTAGGAAGAGGAAAGTTATATAAAGGGCTTCTGGAGGTGGTAGAAGTGCTTTCTTTCTTTTCTTTTCTTTCTTTTTCTTTTTGTTCATCTTTGGACTTTGCCATGCAGGATGTAGGATCTTAGTTCCCCGACCAGGGATTGATCCCCTGCCCCCTGCATTGGCAGCGCAGAGTCTTAACCACTGGACCACCAGGAAAATCCTCCCCATCTTTTAAATTTATTATTATTAAAAAAAATCCTTTGGAGTGCTTTATTTCTTCATCTAGATGTTAACTGCATAGATTTTTGCTTAATATTTAGTTATTAAACTATCATATGCCCTGTGCACTTCTCTCTTTGTGTGTGTTGTATATTTCATCATTGAAAAAATTAAAGGAACCTATTATAACCCGGAGCAGGAGAGAGGTCCCAGCCACTGAAGCCCAAGGGAGCTGTTTACCTGGACTGCTAACGTGCGTCGATAGGACAGCCCTGCTGGGTAGTAGAAGCTGATCACCGTTCCATAGGAATCCTCGCCCTCATTGGACACCATCACTATCACATTGAGCTCCAGGGAGCTCCCCACCACCAGGGTCTCCAGCCTGAACAAGGAAGGACAAGATTGGGAGAGAGCCTCCAAGGAAATAGGTTGGAATTGTATCAGGAGTGGGGGCAGGACTGTGGGAACCCATGAGCTACGTGCTGATGACCATCCAATCAAAAGCATTTCTTTGTTAGAAGGAGAAGCAAAGGGAAACCCAGGGACGTCCCATCCTATGAGGATGGGAACCCCCAAAGCTTTAGTGTATGGCTATGAAAGGAGACAGAGCTCACTCACCCTGAGAAGCTCAGGTTGACACTGAGGTCCCCTTCACAAAGGTGATCTTGCCCACAGTTCTTCTCAAAGGGGAGCTGCAGCAAAATAGTACATTCTCTTCCCATCCGTGTCTCAATCCATCCCCAGTCTCATTAGGAACACCTGTCAACACTGAGCATCACTGAGCAACCACCCTGTGCCCGACTCTGTCCTAGCACTCACTGTCTTAGACTCTGGCAAGGAGGTGGGGCAGACAATGCGAGAGGGGCAATTAGAATATAAGAGAAAGAGAAGACAAGATCCTTGGCTTCATATCATGTAATGTTTAGTTGAGGAGTCAAATTCAACTGGAACAAGCATTCAGCAAACATTATTAACAGTCAATAATGAGACAGGTTCTGCACTCGGAAAGGTGGCAACTGCAGGTGAATTAGCCATGGTGGTTCTTACATTCAAGGAACCTACAATCCCGAGGGATCCACAGAAGTAGAGGCAGATGGCTATCAGTCCAGTCACATGGAATTTGACCTGGTATCACATGACACAGTAGGAGGCCAGGGAAGAAGTGACAGGTGCTAAGCAGTGGTTTTCAAAAGAGAAAGAGACTAGACCGGGGGTCTGGGGATGAGAGGAGATCTTTGAGGTGGAGAGATGTTTTTCCAAATAAGAAATATGACATGCAGGAAAGATATAGAAATCAACTGCCAAACCATGTCTTCGTCTGTTTATTATGCTGCCCTTACTAGGAACACTATGAATAATTACAGGTACCTGTAGTCACTTGACAGGGCCTCCTCTTGAAAACAGAAAGGAACTGTAACATGAAAAAGAAAGACAGACAACATGGACAAAGAGATAGAGGTAGAGATGAGAAAAGTTGGGGACTTCCCCAGCAGTCTAATGGTCAAGACTCCATGCCTCTGCTCTGTGATGACTTAGGGGGGTGGGATGGGAGGGCTGGAGGAAGGCTCGAGAGAGAGGGGATACATGTATTTATAGCTGATTCATGTTATACAGCAGAGATGAACACAACACTGGAGAACAATTATCCTCCAATTTAAAAAGTTGCATCTGACTAGAGACAGTTGTGAAGTCATTTAGAAAAAGACAGACGCCACCTGATATCACTTACATGTGGAGTTTAAAATATGACCCAAATGAACCTATCTACAAGACAGAAACAGAATCAAGAATAAAGAGAACAGACTGGTAGTTGCCAAGGGGGAGAGAAAGGAGAGGGTTGCATTGGGAGTTTGGGATTAACAGATGCAAATTGGTATATACAGAATGGATAAACACCAAAGTCCTACTGTACAGCACAGGGAACTATACTCAATATCCTGTGATAAACCATAATGGAAAAGAATATGAAAAATGTGTATATGTATGTATAACTGAGTTGCTTTGCTATACAGCAGAAATTAACACAACATTGTAATTCTACTATGTGTGTGTGTGTGCGTGCGTGCCAAGTCACTTCAGTTGTGTCACACCCTTTGTGACCCCATGGACTGTGGCCCTCCAGGCTCCTCTGTCCATGGGATTCTCCAGGCAAGAATATTGGAGTGGGCTGTCTTGCCGCCCTCCAAGGGATCTTCTCAACCCAGGGACTGAGCCCTCATCTTCTACATCTCCTGCACTGGCAGGTTCGTCTGTTTATTATGCTGCCCTTACTAGGAACACTATGAATAATTACAGGTACCTGTAGTCACTTGACAGGGCCTCCTCTTGAAAACAGAAAGGAACTGTAACATGAAAAAGAAAGACAGACAACATGGACAAAGAGATAGAGGTAGAGATGAGAAAAGTTGGGGACTTCCCCAGCAGTCTAATGGTCAAGACTCCATGCCTCTGCTCTGTGATGACTTAGGGGGGTGGGATGGGAGGGCTGGAGGAAGGCTCGAGAGAGAGGGGATACATGTATTTATAGCTGATTCATGTTATACAGCAGAGATGAACACAACACTGGAGAACAATTATCCTCCAATTTAAAAAGTTGCATCTGACTAGAGACAGTTGTGAAGTCATTTAGAAAAAGACAGACGCCACCTGATATCACTTACATGTGGAGTTTAAAATATGACCCAAATGAACCTATCTACAAGACAGAAACAGAATCAAGAATAAAGAGAACAGACTGGTAGTTGCCAAGGGGGAGAGAAAGGAGAGGGTTGCATTGGGAGTTTGGGATTAACAGATGCAAATTGGTATATACAGAATGGATAAACACCAAAGTCCTACTGTACAGCACAGGGAACTATACTCAATATCCTGTGATAAACCATAATGGAAAAGAATATGAAAAATGTGTATATGTATGTATAACTGAGTTGCTTTGCTATACAGAAGAAATTAACACAACATTGTAATTCTACTATGTGTGTGTGTGTGCGTGCGTGCCAAGTCACTTCAGTTGTGTCACACCCTTTGTGACCCCATGGACTGTGGCCCTCCAGGCTCCTCTGTCCATGGGATTCTCCAGGCAAGAATATTGGAGTGGGCTGTCTTGCCGCCCTCCAAGGGATCTTCTCAACCCAGGGACTGAGCCCTCATCTTCTACATCTCCTGCACTGGCAGGTAGGTTCTTTATCACTAGAGCTGCCTGGGAAGCCCAATTCAACTATACTTCAAAAATTGATAAATAAATTAAAATGTGGGTTTAAAAAAATAAAAGAAAAAGTTTGAAGGGTCTGCAGAATGAGAACCAGAGAGTTTATGTTGGGGCAAAGTGGATAATCAGCCGAGATGTGGGTAGGGCTCCAAGCTGGGCCGGGCTGTAAGAAGGGGGCGGAAGCATGTTAGATGTGATGTGGTTTCGTGGGCACCTGGGAGCCAGCCTAGGTTCTTCAGCACACAGGGACACAGCAAGAGTCAGCACATCTCTGGGACTTCCTAGGAAGACTCACGGAGGCCGTGAAGAGGTCCTGGGAGCCCACAGCCAGCACGGGGCGGAGGTTCTGAGATGAGGCGATGGGTTCCCCAACCAGGGAGAAGTTGAGTCGCAGGATAATGGGGTTCACTATGTCCTCCACACAGTCCTGGAGAAGAAGGGGCTTTAAAGAACCTGATCTCCTCCTCCTTACTGGCTACCTGGTGGGGGTTCTCCTCCACCACATCCATGCCATGGAAACCCAGTTCCCCAGCCTCAACTTTCTCCTCTCCTGCCCCAGGCTCCCTGCCTTTCCTGCCTCATTCAGGAAGGAGTGGAGTGTCAGAGGCTGGCCCTGGGCTCCTTCCTCCCTCTCCCAGAACCCACAGTCCTCACTGGTAAAAGCAGCTTCATGGAGTCACAGTGCTCTCCCAGCCCCAAGGTTTTTCTTCGAGTCAAAGTCCAGTTCTTGGTCTCACCAAAAACAGCACGAGAAATCAGCCGACCTGGATCCAATGCCAGATCGTATGTGACAGAACTTTGGACATCACCTGAAACAGAAGGGATGGAAGATGAAAAGTGAGAGAAACGTGAAGTTCTGTTTTCATTTTTTCATGCAATGGAGGTTCGCTGAGAAATATGGTCCCTGCCCTCCTGAGCTCGCAGCCTAGAAATGGAGACCAGCATGAAGGACATAACATCACAGCGTGATCCCTGCAAGGGCCAGATCCTCAGTGGTATCAGAGAGGGCTTGCTAACTCAGATCTGGCAATCAGATGCCTTCCTGGATGGACCTTGTCTGAGCTCTAACCTAGAGGATGAGCAGGGGTCAGGTGAAAAGTGGGGAGGGGAAAATCTCATGTCTGGGGAACAGTGGCTAAGACCAGAAGGGAGAGGAAGGCTGGTACACTAATTAAAAATTATACTGAGGAGGGCTTCCTGGGTAGTTTAGTGGTGAAGAATCTGCCTGTCAATGCGGGACACACAGGTTTGGTCCCTGATCTTGGAAGATCCCACAAGCTATGGAGCAACTGAGCTCATTCGCCACAATTTCGGAAGCCCTTGTGCCCTAAAGCCTGTGTTCCACACCAAGAGAAGCCTCTGCACTGCAACTAGAGAAAAGCCCATGCAGCAAGGAAGACCCAGCACAGCCAAATATAAATAAAAAAATTTCAAGTGTATGGATGGACTTCCCTTGCAGACCAGTGGTTAGGACTCCATGCTTTCACTGCCGGGGGCCAGGAGTGTGACCCCTGATCAGAAAACTAAGATCTAGCAAGAGCCTTGGTGTGGCCAGAAATAAAAGGAGGGGGAGTGCTTGGAGTAAGGAAGGCTGGAGAGGCAGAGGGGCCAAATCAGCGGGGTCACAGTGGGCAAGAATTTTAGTCTTTATAAGTGCAACGTGGGAGAGGGTGAGGAGTGCTGAACTGTGTTCAGGACCAATCAAGGTAACTACACCCGGTGCAGAGTGGGTGGGAGGGAGCAAAAATAGCCATGGACACAGCTCAAAGTGGGTGGGATGGAGAAGCCTTGTCCTCTGGGAAGGTGGAAGAGAGGGCAGACCTCCGAGGCATCCTGGAGAAGGAACCTAAAGGCCTAGGTGTGGGAAGAGGGAGGAGAAGGGCAGTTGGGTGAATGTGGAGGTGAGATCTGGGTTCCTGGCTCCATTCGGCCCTGAGGAGAGGGCTGCGTAGGGGTGCCTCTGGGAGGTAAGGGTCTGGTCTACCGGGAGGAAGCTCACCTAGGCGATCCTGTGAGCTTTTGTGGATAGTGAGACAGACTGTGGCTTGCCCAGCCTCCACGGTGGTGGTCAGCTCATCCCAGCACTGATACACAGCCTTTGTCACCTCCGGGGGTGTGAATTTCATAGTCACGTTCACCTTCAGCACCGGCAGGCTCCTGAGGGTGCATGAGGGGCTGAGGCCCGGCTTCTGGCCTCCAGCGGGGAAGACGAGGGAGGGGGCAGCTTGGTGAATCAGACACAAGGGGCAAGCAAGGGGGGAGGGGGGAGTTGTCACCTGAGCAGTAGTGCGTGCCCCCGGGCCCCCACAGCAAGGTCCACCAGTCCATCCTGCGTGAGGTCCTGACCCCCACTCAGCGAACGCCCGAAATACTGGAGCCCCAGGGAGAGCTGGGAGCCTGCGATCCGCTGGCCAGAGAGAAAACAGAGGTGCAAGTCAGGGGAAGGGGATGGGAAAGGTTTGGGAAGGAAAATTTGGAAAGGACACTGAATAGTGTAATTGAAGAGAAGGGAGGGGACATCCTTGGTGGTCCAGTGGTTAAGATTCCATGCTTCCAGTGAAGGAGGGCACAGGTTTGATCCCTGGGTGGGGAACTAAGATCCCACATGTCACAGGGCACAGCCAAAAAATAAAATAATAATAAAAAATAAAATTTAAAAAAAGGAGGAGAGGAGTGGAGAGCAAACAAAATGAGGTCCCCAGGGTCCCCAGACAGAGATCGGAGCACTTTTGGTCCAATGAGGACCTTGAGGATGCAAATTAATGACAAAATCAAAGCATAATGAAGACAGCATAACAAATTCATTTACTCATCCTCTGCACGTTCATTCATAAATATTGGAGGAAGGGACAGCTTAGTGCTGTCCTCGAGTTTTCGTTACAAGAAGTCAGTGGAATTGCTCATCCTTTTCTGCTTCACAGAAGGAAATCAAGGTTCACAGAGGCTAAGTCAGTCACTTGCCTAAAGTAACACAGACCACAGGGCTGGTCAGGCATTTGACTGGGGGCCTGTGATCTCTTAACCACCAAGCTGCCCACACAGTTTGAAGTCGGTTTGGAGTCAAAGGAGAGAAGAGAGCACTCACGCTTAGCTGGGCCAGGGGCAATTCAGGGAAATGAACCACTAAAAGGAGCAGGGGAATGGTCACTGCTGAGACTGGGACAGGAGGCGGCATCAGGTGAACCGAAGACCCGGGAAAGGCGGTGAAGGCTGGGGGGCCTCACCTGGCTGTGGGAGGGGCTGACGCCCAGTTCTGAGGTTCCGTGGAACAGGTAGACAGCACCCTGGTTCTCCTGCTCTCCTGGGGCCCCAATGGCCACATCCGCCAGCCTGTCCCCATTCACATCCCCCAGCACCGTCAGGGCTGCCCCGAAGCGGCCCCAGGGGTGGCCCGGCTCCCCTCGCAGGACAGCATCACACTTCCACTTAGTCCTCTGCACAACGAAAATGGTGTCAGGTCCCACCGCAGGGACCCCTCCATCTCACTGCCAGACCCTACCCAGCCCGAGTCTCATCAGCTACTCACCCTCCGGGGAAAGGGGCACACGGACACCTGGCCCCCCTGGGTCTGCTCGTAGAAGTGGGGGGCCCCGATGAGGACCAGGTCAGAGCTACTATCTCCGTTCACGTCCATGGAGCAGAGGGAGGCCCCGAAGTAGGAGCCGATCTGGAGGGCAGAGTCGGGAGTCATCCTGTCTGCCCTCTGCCAGGGGCACGCCCCCTGGGCCGGGTCCCGCCTCTCCCCAGACACCAACACCTCCCCCAGAGGCCCTGCACCCCCTTCCTCTCCTCCTTCTCTGCCCCTGGAGACCCCCTCCACACTCAACCTGGGTGCCTGTGACTTCAGCCTTTGGCTTCCATTGCCTGGACACCTGGGTGAAGAGGACCACCTTCCCGGTGTGCTGATGGCGGGGGGCCCCCAGGATCAGGCTCTGTACCCCCTTCCAAAGGGCCAGCTCTGTGGAGTAACCTGAAGGGGCCAGGGTCAGCACCGAGGCTTCCCCACCCCTGACCCCTCATTCCCCAGCCCCAGGCCCCTGTCCTTCCCAGGCAGCCCATCTCCTGCCCAGCCCCCAACCACAGCCTTGTCTCACCCAGATAAGAGTCCCTCATGTCCACGTGCTCCTGGGACATGTTGATGAAGGTGGGGGTCTTATTTTGGGGGTACAGGAAAGCACCTCCAGACCAGCTGAAGCTCCCCACAGCCCCCAGAACTGGTCCATCCTGGGAGAAAAGAAAGGATTCCAGGGGTGAGCAGGTGGGAAGAAGACAGCCTATTCTGAAGAAATGCCTGCCGCTGACTCCGCCACTCATCTGGAAGTCTCTCTTGCCATTTTTAGCTCTCATCAGCAGCCTCGTGTCCCTGACTGCTATATCTCTCAGTCCATCCCCACCGCCACCGTCAGAGTCACCCCAGCGCCTCTCACCCCCTGTCCTTTCTGCCTCCTTGCTTGTTCTCCTCTGCCTCATCTACTGTCCCGGAGCTGGGCTTTTTAAACTCAAATGAGCAGCCACTACCCTGCTGGCAAACCAAAGTGACTTCCTGTCACCAAACCCCCGAGGGTGGCATCTAGCATCCTTCGCAATCAAGTCTATGGAGATATCCAGTGTTCCAGAACACACCAACCCTCTGACCTGGACACTCTTCTCTCCTTTTTTCTGGGACTCAGCTCCTCTCTCTGGAGGAGTCAACCTCAAAGTTACGTCTGTGAGATGTTCCTGGCTCCCTCAGAAAGTGCTAGGCATCTCCTCTTCTGAATACTTTGTTTACTGCCTTTTCAAACTCTTGATTATGGCTAATTTAGGACAAATACCAAAGTCAAAAGGAACACGTAAGGAACCCATTAGTACCCGTGACCTAGCATCGCTGATTAACTCATGACAAACCTTGTTCCATTTCTCTGTCCTCCTCAATTGCCCTCAAAATTTTTCTGGGTAAGGGGCTTCCCTGGTGGTCCAGAAGCTAAGACTCTGCACTCCAAATGCAGGGAGCCAGGGTTCATTCCCTGGTCAGGGAACGAGATCCTACCTGCCACAGCTGAGACCTGGTGCAGCCAAATAAATATATCAATAAAAATTATTTGGATAATACCCTTCTGAATATTTTGAACACGCACTTCTTTTCAGACAACTGTCTGTCTGTATCATTATTTTGAACTGAACTGATCGTCACTTCTCTGGTCTTCGTGGTCTGGTCTTTCCCAGCTCTCCAGCCCTCTCTCCACGCTGCCCCTAGTTCCCTCCGCTCGGGCTGCGCTGCCCCTTCTCTCACTCTAGTGTAGTAACCCCATTCCTGCCTCAAGACCTTTGCACCTGCTGTTTCCTCTGCCTGGAGCAATTTCTCCCTAGATATTTCCAGGCCTCACCCTTTCTTCATTCATCTTCTTTTCAGACAACTGTCTGTCTGTATCACTATTTTGAACTGAACTGATCGTCACTTCTCTGGTCTTCGTGGTCTGGTCTTTCCCAGCTCTCCAGCCCTCTCTCCACGCTGCCCCTAGTTCCCTCCGCTCGGGCTGCGCTGCCCCTTCTCTCACTCTAGTGTAGTAACCCCATTCCTGCCTCAAGACCTTTGCACCTGCTGTTTCCTCTGCCTGGAGCAATTTCTCCCTAGATATTTCCAGGCCTCACCCTTTCTTCATTCAGCATCCGTGGCTATCCCTTAGCCCTCCTCTGATCACCTCTCTTCTTCTATTGCAGTGCTTAGCACCATCTGAAAGTCTTTCATTTCTTTGTTTTTTATCATCTCCTCCCACTCGTTACACATTCCAGGAAAGCAGGGACCTCAGCTCTCCCATTCTCTGCTGTGCTTCTAGCACCTACATTCACTGCCTGCGTGTCTCTCCCAGACTAGACAGTGAGCTTGAGGGTTGAGTCCGCTTTCTTATTTATTCTGAGTCCCGGCTCCCAGCCCCAGGCTGGTGCCTGAGACTCTTAATCAAGCACATGCTCTACCCACCATTGTGAGGATGGAACTGAAGCCTTCTTGAGACATCTCATGCTGGAAGGAGCTACTTGTCCCCGACTGCGTTCCTGTGGAGGAAATGGGTCATTCAGGCTCCCAGAGACCTAGAGATGGTGAGGATTCAGAGCAGAGAGAGGAGAATGTGGTTTGGGGCTTGAGTTCTGGGTAACGATTGGGGGCGAGTTAGAGTAGGGATCCAGAAAGAGGACTCTTGGACTGCAAGGAGATCGAACCAGTTAATCCTAAAGGAAATCAACCCTGACTGTGCACTGGAAGGACTGATGCTGAAGCTCCAATACTTTGGCCACCTATGTGAAGAGCCGACTCATTGGAAAAGACCCTGATGCTGGGAAAGATTGAAGGTGGAAGGAGAAGGGGGCGACAGAGGATGAGATGGTTGCATGGCATCACCGACTCAGTGGACATGAGTTTGAGCAAGCTCCGGGAGATAGTGAAGGACAGGCAAGCCTGGAGTGCTGCAGTCCATGGGGTCACAAAGAGTCGGACACGATGGAACTACTGAACAACGACAACAGGAGTAGGGACAGATCCTCAGGACTGTGGGGGACAACTGGATCTCAGCTCTTTCAGTTCCAACATCCAAACTCACTCCCTATTTACCCTCAACTGCAAAAATCTTCTCCTGAAGCCGCTTTAGGATGCTGCTGAGTGCTGCAAAGTTGTCCACCTTGAACACGTGGTCCTCCGAAGGGGTGGAGCCAATGATGTTCAACTCCTGCCTGGCAGCATGTGCCTGGAAAGCATCTCCCACCTGTGGCAGAGAGGCACATGAGGAGGAGGGGCCCGCCAGCCCTTCTACCTGGGGGAGGTGAAGGCTGAGTCTGGGGGAGCCAGGAGGAAAGGACCCACCCCAATAGCGTAACGGATGATGTTGGCTTTCTCTGCCTCGGGGATGACGTCACTGTATTTCAAGGGGTCTTTAAATTTCTCCCCATCTGTGATGACAATGATGATTTTCCTGGCACTGTTACGGGCCCCATTCTTACTGTGAAATAGTTCTCTCCTGTCAAGAAAGAAAGAGGGGGTAACTCTACAGAGATTCTAGGAAATCATTTGCAGCACTAGAAGCTTCTCTGGAGAGACTGGGGAGGCCTGGTACCCTGAGACTCAGGCATGTTAAGTCATGGATTCATACTGACAAAAATTATGGGCCCCAGCACCTAAGCCATTTTCGTCCTGGGCCACCTGGCCTCCAGTATTGGGCAGGTACGTGGTAGTATGTAGAGAGCAAGCATGGATGAAGGATGGGGAAGAGAAAGGAGCTGAGTGGGGAGAAAAGCAGAAAGAAGACACTTGGCAATAATCCCTGAGTCCCTTCCAGGGAGGTAAAGAGGAGCTGCTTTTTTTTTTTTTTTTTAAATTAAAATCCACAGCCATTTATCTCGGACTTCTTGGGCAGAAGCACTGCACACATGTTATCTCATTTAACTCTTCCAACCAAGTTGTGAATTTATCCTCATTTGACAGTTTTCCAAGACTTAGAAAAAGCCAATTGCTCCAACGGTGACCCAGGTAGCAAGCCAGGAGCCAGGATGGGAATCAAGAAGCAGACCCAAGTGGGCTCACAGTCCAGCCAATCCAAAGCCAGGCAAAGGGGAAAGGAGTCTGGCCCTCGCCCTGGCTCAGGGGATTGTAACCAGTGAGGGGACCAGAAACTCCAGGAAGACTCTGCCTGAGGCCCCCTTGATTCCCCGTGAGCCCTTTCTCCAGATCCTCCTTCAAACACTAGAAAGGGCTGGGCAGACCCGGAGCCAGACAGTGGCAGGGAAGCATTTTATCTGCAGGTAGCAGGAGTCGGAGCTTACACCACTCTCTGGATACCGGTGGCTGTGAATGTCAGACCATTCAGCTGGGTGATGGGATCCACCAGGCTCCGAGAGCTCCAGATGGTCCGAAATTGGTTGAAGGTGAAGTGGGTCTTCATAAGGTTTGAATATTGCATCAGCGAGAACTGTGAAGGCCAAGAAAAGGGCCCTGGTGCTCAGGAGTTGTTTTGTTGTTGTTGTTGTGTTGTTTTTTAGTAAGCTTTAAATTTTGGAAGAATTTTGCACTTATAAACCGTGTTCCACGTGATTTTGAGGCCTGACAAGTATACACTGAAACCCAGAAAAAGAAAACTGGAAAATCAAAGCTAAATATTGCTTCTTTCATGGTTTACAAAGAATAACCTTGCCAACTACCATATTGGTTAAATTTAGATTTAAAAAATTTTTATAATATACAAAATCAATTTGAAGTCTATATTTCCTTGTTTCTCAAGAATTTATGGACTTCCTAGGTGGCTCAATGGTAAAGAATCCACCTGCCAATGCAGGAGACTCAGGAGACGTGGGTTTCATCCCTAGGTTGGGAAGATCCCCTGGAGAGGGAATAGTAACCCACTCCAGTATTCTTGCCTGGGAAATCCCATGGACAGAGGGGCAACAAGAATTTATACACACACACACACACACCACACACACACACACACACACATATACACACACACACTAGTTACTGGGAAATAAAATAATAAGATAAAGAAATCATGAGTTATATGGAAAACATTATAAAGAAATCATCAATTATTTGGCCAAGTTACCTTCAGTCAAATTTCACAGCAAAATTATTTGATATTCCCTTCAATGTATTTAAATAGCAAAAGCCTATTTCCTGTGGCACATGGGGACATAGTAAATGTGATGAGGGAACCTCCTCTCTGGTCAGATCTCCAACTGGCCCTGCATGAGGACCATGCCTTGACCTTGGACCCTAGCTTCCTCAAGGCACAGGCCTATTGATCCAGCCCCCAGTGATGCCAGGCAGCCTCCCAGGTTCACCTTCCCAGAGGTAGACCCTCCCCCATTCCACTCCCCAGGCCTCAGAGGGCCTAGTCTTCACCTGCGTGTTAGTGCGCTTGAACAGGTCCATCAGAGCTCTGACAAAGTTCTTCATCCGTTTAAAGTCGGTTTGGACAATGCTGCCAGAGCCATCAATCAAGAAGGCGATGTCCATCTCTTGATTTGGACACTCTGTCCAGAGGGAGAGAGGAATCAGAAATGCATATTTGAGGGGACTTCTCTAGTGGTCCGGTGGTCAAGAATCCTGCCTGCCAATGCAGGGGACATGAGTTTGATTCCCGATCCCGGAAGATTCCATATGCCTCGGGGCAACTAAGCTGTGCACCACAGCTACTAAGCCCATGCACCCTAGGCCTGTGCTCTGCAGCAAGAAAAGCCACTGCAGCGAGAAGCCTGCACACCACAATGGAGAGAAGCCGCTGCAGCTGGAGAGAGAGCCCACGCAGCGACAAAGGCCCAGCTCAGTCAAAGGCAAATAAATACATTTAAAAAAAGAAATTCACGTGTGGGTCCCAGCCACTTCCTGGGGCCCAGAAACCCTTTCCGCTCCACAGAGTCAGGGAGCCATTCTTGGCACAGGGACCAATCCCCACACTATCCACAGAGGAGGTCCAAATTTGCTGTCTCAGCCCCTTTTCCCTTCAGCAGAGTCCCTGTTTCTCCCCTCCTCCCACAAGGCTTATAGAAGGGGAGAAAGAAGTAGAGTATGGGTGCTGGGTGGGCTCCTCACTCTGTTAGTCAACAAATTTTTATTGATTACACATGTCAGGGATACTGACAGGCGCGCGCGCGCGCGTGCGTGTGTGTGTGTGTGTGTGTGTGTGTGTGTGCTAAGTCGCTTCAGTTGTGTCCAACTCTTTATGATCCTATGGACTGAATGTAGCCCACCAGGCTCCTCTGTCCTCTAGTATTTCCCAAGCAAGATACTTAAACATTGCCATTTCCTCCTCCAGGAGACATTCCTGACTCAAGGATCGAACCCCTGTCTCCTGCTTGGCAGATGGATTCTTTACCATGTAGCCACCTGGCCACCCACACAGGATTATTGCAAGGATAAAAAGAATGAGTATGTCAGTGCTATTCTCTCCATTCGTTCCACCGGCTCCTTCCCATGCTGTGTCCTGTACGGCACAGAGACCTCTGCTCAGTGCTCTGTGATGACCTAGAGGAGTGGGATGGGGGCGCGGGAGGGAGGCTCAGGAGGGAGGGGATATATGATTACATATAACTGGCTCACTTTGTAATACAGCAGAAACTAACACAACAATGTAAAGGAGTCCTACTCCAATTTTAAAAAGGAACAAATATGTACCTAAAGTACTTAAGACAGGGCTTTGGCGTCCCATAAGGGGTAGTTGTTATCACCATCATCACCATATACGAGGCATTTTTCTGTGCCCAAGGACACACCTGGAACAGATACTAGGGTGTGCTCCCAAGACCTGTCCCCCATCAGAATGGACGTGCTCATTCTCAGCTGTAGGGAGTTGGCTGTCAATGGCTCCCAGTGGAGTTCCTCCCTAGGTGTCATCCTACTCAAAAGGGAGGGGTCTTGCTCAAGGTTACACTTTCTGCTCCAGGGGGCAATCTGTACCCAGCCATGCTCCAAGCTCCCGATGGGGCGACTGAGGCCTCTCACAGTCTATCTGTCCATCTACTCAGTCCTGCTTCCCTCATACTCTCATGGTGGTTGCTCCTGAGAATATTGTCAAGGCAGACTTCAGAGCCCGTCTCGCGGGAAATCTGATTGAAGACCAAAGTTTTATAAAAAATCTCATTCCTGCCCTTGTGGAGTCCACACAGTAGTGGAGAGACACAGCAATGCATATGAAGAAATAAGACATTTCAGGCTGTCCCCAGACTTACGTAGGGGGTTGTGGTCTCTGTGCAAAACCCAGCTGATGCCTCTACCAGCACCCCACATCCTGTGTTGGTCTTAGGGTGCTGGGAGACCAGGCCACCACAACGTTGAGGTGTGAGGCTGAGCTCTGGCAGCCGGCCTCAGGTCACTGAAGCAAAAATGCCTTCTCCAACAACTCCTCACTCCTCCTCTATCCTGCCTGCTCAACCAGTATCACCAGTGCTGAGAAGAAATGGAAGAATGGAAGGTCACTTTCCTCCCTGCTTCCTTGAAGACTAGAAAATCCAGCCACCCACACGGCAGGCTGAGCGTGTGCTCAGGTGCTCACAAGCTGGGTGGCTGGTGTTCTCTGTAACCATATCTTATGCTCGTACCCACTTTTTTAGCTCATGACAAAATCACCCTCCCTCTCCACATGCTCTCTCAGACCGGGCCTGTGGCCAGCGCCCTTGCAATGTCACTTCTGTTTCTTGCTCTTTTTATTGTATCCCACAGCAGGCACCTGGCTGTAGCCAATTGCCTTCTGGAAAAAGAACCAAGCCAATCAGGCAAGGTTGGTTCAAGCTCTGGGCTCTGCCACTTCCTAAAGTGGAAACTCATCTCTCTGAGCCTCAGTCTTCTCATCTATAAAATGGGGATCATCCTGGCCTCCACGAGGATCTTATGAGGACCTATAAGGGGATGCAAAGCCAGCACCCAGTACCCAGCACTGCCTGGTGCACAGTCCTTCCATATCTATTCAAACCTGCCTTGTCTGCACCAGTTTTACACATGTATGTCCCATTGTCATCAGACATCACACCTCAGGAGCCCCAGAAACATCCAAGAGAAGACATTTACCACTTAGTGTTCAAAGCCACTTCTCCTGCCCTGCTGCACAGACATCCCCGGTGGGGCCTGGGACACACTAGAGTCTTTGCCAGTCTATCCCCTCTGTAGACTCTGCTCTCACAACTTTGTCTGGGGGCTATTTCTGCTGCTGCTTCACTTCTGGCTAAAAGCCCACGAAGTCTGGGTTCTTATTTTCTCTGGGCCAAAACATATGCCTTGGGACTCCCCTGGTGGTCCAATGGTTAAGAATCTGCCTGCCAATGCAGGGAACACGGGTTTGATCCCTGGCTGGGGCAGTAAGACCCACATGCTGTGGGGGCAACTAAGCCTGTGCCACAGCTACTGAGCCCAAGCTCTACAGCCCATGCTCCGCAACAAGAGAAGTCACTGCAGGGAGAAGCCCACACCCCACAACTAGAGAGTGACCCCTACTCACTGCAGCTGGAGAAAGCCTGTGTAGCAATGAAGACCCAGTGCAGCCATAAATAAGTAGACAAGTAAACAACAACAACAAAACATGTGCCTTGTGTGGTGCCTGGCTCTCACTGGGGGCCCATTGTTTCCTTTAATGCCACACAAGGGTTGTTTATCTCCTTTCTGTGCCTTCCTCCTGGTCCAAACTGCCAAACAGATAGTCTTCAGGTAGAAAATTAGTCATAAAGGCAATCACATACACACGCCAGGCTGGAGTCCAAGCACTTAGACATGGATATTAAATCTTTTAAATCCTAATAACCACCTCAATTATTAAGTTCCATTTTACCAATGAGGAAACTGAGGCCCAGGGAATGAAGCCACTTGCCCAAGGACACAGAAGATGAACTTGTAAAGACTGACCCTCAGGGGACTTTGCTGGTGGCCCAATGGTTAAGAATCTGCCTTGAAATACAGGAGACTTGGGTTCGATCCCTGGTCTGGGAAGATTCCACACACCTCGGAGCAATTAAGCCCATACACCACAACTACTGAAGCCCATACACTCTAGAGCCTGGGAGTTGCCACTACTGAGCCCGTGTGCTGCAACTGAGACCTGTATGCACTCTAGAGCACGTGCTCTGAAACAAGAGAAGCCCCCACAGTGAGAAGCCCTCCCACTGCAGCTAGAGAGTAGCCCCTGCTCACCACAACTAGAGAAAGTCTGTGCGCAGCAATGAAGACTCAGCACAGCCATAAATTTTTTAAAAAGAAAACAAAACAGCAAAAAAAAGAGACTGACTCTCAGAGAGAGAGACTGCTGCAGGGCCCGCCTAGGCACCATTCTCTGCGGGAGACACCAGTGCTGGCAAAACTGTGCCTCACACTCGCCATGATTGGGTCCTTTTCTGCCCTTGTAAGGGGAAGAGTGAGTTTGGGGGTGTCTTGGCAGACTAGCAGAATGCCCCAGGACTGCCTCCCTCTTGGATTCTTGTATCTATGGTTCTCACCTCACGTTTTCACCACCCGAAACCCTTCCTCTGGAAACCAGGAGGCACCGAAGCACCTGTTGGCTGATGTAGGACCCTCATGCCCCCTGCAGCAGCACCCTGAGGCTCCTTCCTGCCCTGTCAGAGTCATCATGCCCAGCTTAGGGGGTCCTGCTGTGACTAGACTTCCTGTTGGGCAGACTGTGCCCCCAGCCCCTGCTGAGCTTGCCGAGCCCTCTGGGAGGGGCCCTGGGGCACAAGAGGCCCAGGAAAACAAAGACCCAGAAGGTGGAGACCTAAGTTTCATGCTCTGCTCGCATGAGTGGCTCCAGTACACGCTCCACCCAGAACTGGCATCTCTGGGGGACCTACCTGGTAGGGCAGTGGGGATGGTCCGGATGACCTGCAGGTGGGAGCCCAGCAGGAGGCAAGTGCCTTTTATGTACATGTTATCCCCACAGGCTTTGTGCACAGTCGGGCCGCAGACCTGGGAGCAGAGGCCCGTGTGGGTGAGAGGGCCCCCAGAACACTCCCCCTCCTTTTCCCTCAGCCCCGCCTCCTCTCCCCCAACCCCGTCAACCTATTCCTCCCTCAAGACCCTCCAGGGACCCAGAAACACTCACCAGCAGCTGGGAGAGATGGGTGGAGGCCGCCAGAGACAGGCCGAGGGACATGTCCACAGCCTCTGTCGGGGCTGAGAGGGCAGACGCACAGGGTCACGCCCGTGGGTACAGCCTCACTCGGGGGGACAGTCCGGGCTGGAGGCTGAGGAGGGGGCAGTCCTGTGTAGGAGGGCTGAGGGACCCAGTCCCTGGGGCGAGTCACTCACTGTTTATCGAGAGGGGCCGACATTGACGGGTGGCAGGCACGCAGTCATACAAACGTCCTGTCTTGTTGACTGTGACCACCTCCAAGGGGGCTCCCACCACGAGTCTGGAGGTTCAACCAGGACAGACAGTTGCAGGAGGGGTGGGGGCATGGGGCGCTTTGGGTGAAGAAGTGTCATGGGGAAGTGAGATTTCACGAGGGGAGCCCTCCGCCTCGGCCTGTGTGAGGCTACTCAAAATCAGGGCCTGAGTCTAACCCACAGAGGCTTAAAGGCCATGCTGGGCTTTCTGTTTGTCTGTTTGGGTACATGTGTGTGTATATAAATATACGTGTATTTGTGTATGCAAATAGTTTTGGAGTGTGTGTGTGTGTGTGTGTGTGTGTGTGTGTGTGTGTATTAACATTCACTCAGAATAAAACTATGCAGGACAAAAAATAGCATTTCCCAACCACAAGTCAGTGCAGTTTGTCTCCTAGACGCCATCATTCTGAGAGAGCCATTATTCGAAGAAATAGGTCACCTCAAGTTAAATGGAAAAATGTTCTGAAGCCAATAGATAATTCTGTAATTAATTGGACTATTTATTTATTTACAATTTTATTTATTTATTTGGCTGCTCTGGGTCTTAGTTGCAGCAATGTGGGATGTAGTTCCCTGATCAAGGATTGAACCTGAGCCCTCCGCATTGGGAGCATGAAAGTCTTAGCCACTGGACCACAAGGAAATTCCCAAATTGAAAAATTTAAATATGATTAACAATTTAATTTAAAGCAGCTGTATCAGAAACTGCTTCATATCATTTATATTCATTTAAAAGTGCAACTGTTTATTTGCAAAATGCTTTGAGAGGAGAGAATTTTTTAATTTCTCATTGAGAAAAATGTTCTCATTGCCAACAAGCTCGCTATTCAGATGAGGGAACTAGACAAATACTAATATATTTTAACCGATTAGCCACACAAGACTTGTTGAATTGGCATTTAAAGATTCATTCTAGAGGACCATTCCCTTATGGAAACCTGAATTCCTTGTTTGTCTAAGACTTGAGGATGACACTGAATCAGGTGGTTGGAGATGTAGCCATTTGGTTTCTTCTGGCACAATCGGGTAAATAATCTTTTAGTCTTAAACTATTGACCTACAGCGTGTTTTTTTTTTCACCCCAACCCATTCCTTACATGTCAGCTCAACCTTTTCATTGTCACTCAGCAGAAACCGGGAAAAACAGTAGCTCTGTAGCAATTAGAATGTCATCCAATATATATTATATACTTGGTTGGAAAGTCACTCAGTTGTTTCCGACTCTTTGCGACCCCATGGACTAAAGTACTGGTGAACATCGGATAATCAAGAGTTTCGTTTTTGAAAAAAATAGGGCCTGGACACAAATTGATGGTAAGTGGGGCAGAAGCTGTTGGATTTGTTGGGTGTTTTGTGGTCGTGTGGGGCTCAAGGGAAGCCAATGTGGGGACGTGCTGGAGAGATTCTACATCTTGTTCTAGGTGGTTGTTACTTGGACACACACATGTGAAAAATTTAGAGTTGGACCTTCTAGATTCGTGTGTATCAATCTCTGTGTTATATTTCAAAACAGAGAAAATAAAACTCTAGGGCCTGACATCTGCTCAGCCTGCCAGTCGAGGGAGAAGGAAGGGATGTACATTTGGGACTCAGTGACCTCTGTGTGCTCCGTCTTGGCTAACTGAAACTTCCTGTGCTCTCAGGGTCATTGCCAGTGCCACTGCCTCTGTGAAGTCCTCCTGGAGTTCCCTCCTGGGTTTGATGTCTCCCTTCCTGTGGCTCCCAGACTTTGGTTATGCTTGCATCACACTGTGACTTCAACTCCTTGGGTCCCTGTCTCTGGGACCCAGGAATGTGCCCTTCTGGAGGCAGTGTGGATAGATAATTTGCCGATGCAAAATAAAATTATGAGGCTTCTCTCTTGTTCTTGGAAAAAAGATTTTATCTCCCTTCTTTTACAGGCCCTCCCTCTCTGCTGTCCTGGTGTTTCCTATTTGCTATTTAGTGTCACACTCCTTCATACACCAGGAATACAGCAGCACAGATCCGTAGAGGCTGGGCAAGCCAGGTATAGCAGACCCTACCCTTGCCCACCTCATGCAGGTGTGGTGGACAGGTTTGTAGCCCATGTTGCCCTTCCTCCAGGTGGTAGCAATCAGAATGCCCCCCTGCAGGCCAAGGGGGCGGAGTTGGGGAAAGTGGGTGGGGCCTACCTAGATCTGTCAAACTGGACCACACTCTGGCCAAAGCTGGCTCTGTCCTCTCGGAAGACCAGGGGTTCCTCCACATCCAAGTTGAATCCATGATAAGAAGCCAGGCCTGAGGAACACGGGGAGGTGGGGGTGGAGAGAACAGTCAGAGAAGCCCCTTCTC
Source organism: Madoqua kirkii (assembly GCA_006408675.1). Taxonomy (NCBI): domain Eukaryota; kingdom Metazoa; phylum Chordata; class Mammalia; order Artiodactyla; family Bovidae; genus Madoqua; species Madoqua kirkii. Next base: position 6,252 of record SJYC01041611.1, on the reverse strand, counting down.
CTTTGGACCTCTGACTTCTCGGGGTCATGACACCCACCACGCTCTGCCTTGATTCCTCATCTGCCGGGGAGAAAAGCATTCTTATTATTGCCACTGTGTGGTTTCCATGTCTCCTCCTCCCTTAAAAATAGTCTAATCACAATACAGAGGGCAACCATCCAGAGAAATGCCCCTCCCCCACAGTCTGAAATTAGGCCAGTCACCTCCTAGTAGGTTAGATAGAGCAGGAGTATCCCTTAAAGATAAAGTGACCGTACAATTTATTGTCTAAACTGGGACCTTGCAAGAAGGGAGGGGGCACTATTAATAATTACACCAGGGACATTGGTATTGCCTCCAGGTGAACTAGGGTATGCGGTCATTTCACTTAAAAACTGTCCTGCCGTGTCTTCCCATTAGCTTGGGAAACAGACTTAGAATTCTGTGATTTATTATTTGTCATTTTGTATTCTCCATGTCCTCGTTTCTGGTGCCAGGCTCTAGGAGGACAAGGACAGCTCCACCTGCCTTGTCTTGGTGCCTGGAACAGTGCCCAGCCCTTAGCAGGTGACTTTAGCGTTTACTGACTGACTCTGAACCACACAGCAGGTCACTGGCACAGCCAGGATTCCAACTCGCTCTCCCGATTCTTGACTCATCCCAGTGGCTAAGCTAGAAAGCCCCAGGGGAAGACACTTTACATTTCAAGAGCTTTTCCCAACCCCTTCTCTCCCAACCAATCACCTTTCCTCTCCATTCCTCCTAGAAGCCTGGTTGTCTCTGGATGGAGGAGCTGACTCCAACCCCAAGAGCAGGAAAGCTTTAAGGAGACCAGGCATCAGGCCAGGCAGTGACAAGGAGGGTCCAAACACCTGAACCCTGGGGCTCTGGGCAGAGGCCAGATGTTTAGGGTGCTGGTCCTTACTGGGCCCACATGCAAGGGAGCCTCACGTCCGACATCTTTCTCACAAAGGGTGATTCTATTCCTAGTCTGGAAGCAGCCCCTGTGATCTGACAGGTAGAGGATACCAAGAGACTCAGCCCCAGATGCCTCAGGGGCCAGGCAGGTGACATCAAAGAGTGAAGTGGGCGGGCCTGAGCCCCAGGGGATAAAGGGGGCATCCATTCCCAGACTCTGGTACCCAGAGCAGTCAGATCTTCCCATTTCTCAAGAGAAGCTGGAAAGACTCAGGAGATGTGCAGCACCGAGGAGGTGCAGTCTAAACTAAACTCTTCCCATCTCTTGTGGATGGTGTGGCCTCCCCTCCCAGGGGCCCTGGGGCAGACACCCCTCACTCCCAGCACCCACTCCAGGGCCCCCAGGAGAGGAAGGGAGAGAGAAGCCATGGGCAACCTGGAGAGCAGCTCACCTTCCATCCAAGGATAGCCCGTGAGCCCACTTTCCTCAGCTTTGCCCAGCTCCTGTCCCTCCCCAGATTCCAGGCCATTCCTCCCACCACACCAGACTGGACAGGAATCCTCTCCTTTTCCTTCAGCTCCTCCTGCCTGCCCTACCAGCCAGAGACCACCGCTCCCTCAACCCACAGAAGGCTTCTCACAGCCCCGAGGACCCCCACTCACCAGTCAGGAACAGCACAACTGCAAAGGCCATCCAGCAGCTCATCAGAGAAAAAGAGGAGGGCTGGGCAGCAGAGCACTGGAGGGTGCCCAGTGTCTCCGGGGAGTTAAAATAACGAGTCAGGGCTTGACGTGGCAGGAGGAAGGCTCGGTGAGGAAGTACTTGGTTATTTATAGAAAGGCGGGGGCCAAAGACACCTTGGGGACAAGCCCTCGTACTCCTTCCCATCCTACATCCAGGGAGTTGGCTTCCCTGGCTGCCCCAGACCACCCTCCCCTGGCCCTTGAGAACTGCTTGATGCCCAGGGTCCTGGGAGATCTCTGAGGCCTCAGGAATCAGGCTGCATATGAGTGGAAGAGGCAGGACAGAGGGCTGCTGCATGGACATGAGCCTGGACAGGAGCAGACCACTGCCTGGGTATTGGGGGGAGCTGGAGCAAGGATAAGAGTGTTGTTTAAAGAATCAGAGCCCAGGGACTTCCCTGAAGTCCAGTGGTTAAGACTTCACACTTCAAATGCAGGGAGTGAAGACTTAATCCCTGGTTGATGAACCAAGATCCCACATGCTAGGCTGCACGGCTAAAAAATACTTAAAGAAAAAAAAATTTTTTTTAAAGAATAAAGAAGCAGAGCCCAGCAAGAGGAGAATGGACAACCAAACTGGTAAATTCCTACAGTGAACTTACTAGTCGGCAATAAAAGAGAGCAGACCAAAGATATGGGTAACAACATGGATGGATTTCAACTTTGTCATAAGTGGAAGAAGACAGACATCAGAACTGGATAATATGAATCCTTTCATAGGAACAGGTGAAATTAATCTAGGAAGCTGGAAATCAGAAGAGCGAAGGCCTCTCGAGGGGTAGGGATGTCTACCGTGTTAAATTTAACGTTCAGCACACAAAATTTTAACATCTGTTTCACTGCTGCCGCTGCTGCTAACTTGCTTCAGTCATGTCTGACTCTGTGCGACCCCATACTGGGGAGGGGTAAATACATGGGTGGTTGTTATTTTCTCTGCAGGTTTCTTTCCCTCTCTGGTGTGTTTTCACTGAAGTACACTTGATCTACAATATTGTGTTACTTTCAGGTATAGCAAAATAATTCAGTTATATATACATAGACATCTATTTTTTTCAGGTTCTTTTTTCCTTATAAGTTATGAAATATTGACTATAGTTCCCTATAGGTCTTTGCTGGTTGGTTAGCTATATTATATATAGTAGGGTGTATATGTTAATCCTGAACTCTTAATTTTATTGCTTCCTCTCCTTTCCCCTTTGGTAACCGAATCTCTGTGTGTGTGTGTTTGTATTTTGGCCAGGCTATGTTCCCCATCCAGGAACTGAACTCATGCCTCTGCAGTGAAAGCACCAAATCCTAACCACTAGGTCACCAGGGAACTCCCTATGTGTGTCTTTAATATTCCACAATAAATGAATATCTCTCCAAAGGTACAATGTGTAAAAGCCCAGGAGGAGAGCTGCTGCTGCTGCTACTGCAAAGTCACTTCAGTCGTGTCCGACTCCGTTCGACCCCATAGACGGCAGCCAACCAGGCTCCTCCATCCATGGGATTTTCCCGGCTAGAGTGCTGGATTGGGGTGCCATTGCCTTCTCCGACCTAGAAGGTTAAAATATGTGACAAAACCCCCTAACTGGGGCATACTATCTCATGTATATATGTGACAGTCGTTTGAAGCACTTAAAATGTGGACTAAATGTCGAGTACCGTAGTACATCCCTTACCTTTGGTTCGATTTCCAAGAAAATATGAAATAAGAAATTTTAGAAATAATTCATATGTTTGAAATTGCACCCTTTTATCCTACCATCTACTGCAACCCGCAAAGGACGTGAATCATCAGTGGTCCAGCATATCTTGCCCATCAGCCACTTATTAATAGTAGCCAGCTCGGTTATCAGATTGATGAGGTATCCTATTGGGTTCAAGTGACCTTTTTTCTTTACTAAAAATGGCCTCATTGTGCAAGAGGAGTGACACTGGCAATTCAGATGTGCCAAAGAGAAGCTGTAAAGTGCTTTTTTAAGTGAAAAGGTGAACATTCTTGACTAAGTAAAGGAAGAAAAAAAATCATATGCTGAGGCTGCTAAAACCTACAACAAGTACACCTCTTCTACCTGTGAAATTGTGAAAAAAGAAAAAAAAATTTGTGTTAGTTTTGTTGTCGCACCTCCGACTGCAAAAATTACGGCCATGGTGCATGGTAAGTCCCTAGTTAAGATGGAAAAGGCTTTTGAAAAACTCTGCAATTAGGGACTTCCCTGGTGGTCCGGTGGCTAAGACTCCAATGCTCCCAATGCAAGGGGCCCAGGTTTAATCCCTGGTCAGGGAACTAGACCCCAAATGCCACAACTGAAGACCTGGTGCAGCCAAATAAATTACTTAAATAAATAAAAAGAATTTTAAAAATTGCTTTACCATTATGTTTTCTTTATAAAAGCTATGTTTCAAATAAAATGACTCCAAAAGGTGTACAGGAAAGAAATTGGTAAGTGGAAACAAAAATATAAGTTCTGTTACCCTAGGAGAAAGCATTGTGTACCTAGTCCCTCAGTCATGTCCAGCTCTTTGTGAGCCCAGGGACTATAGCCCACCAGGCTTCTCTGTCCATGGGATTCTCCAGGCAAGAATACTGGAGTGGGATGCCATTCCCTCTCCAGAGGATCTTCCTGACCCAGGGATCGAACCCAGGTCTCCTGCATTGCAAGCAGATTCTTTATCATGTGAGCTGCAGGGAAGTTCTAAGACAAAGCATTGATATGGGACAAAAGTGATCATGAAGATGAAAAGTATAAGCCCCAATAAAGAAATTACACTCACCTTTGCAGGATAAGTGACATTGCAGTAAACATTATCACTGGGGATATAAGGCATTAAATCTTAATAATAAGGTATTTTGAGAGAGTAAGGGAGATCATATTCACATAATTTTTATTACAGTAAACTTAAAATTATTCTGTTTTATTATTAGTTATTGTTGTTAACCTCTGTTTGGATGGCATTAAAATACAGTATTTCATTTGCATTGCATGACAAATGGTTAACATCCTCAGTCATAAGTGGGACTTATGGGACTCCTCTGGTGGTCCAGTGGTTAAGACTTTGCCTGCCAATGAAGGAGGTGAGGGTTTGATCCCTACTCCGGGAGCTAAGATCCCACATGCCTCGCTGCCAAAAAACCAAAGTATAAAACATAAATAATATTGTAACAAATTCAATAAAGACTTAGAAAATGATCCAAATTTTAAAAAATCTAAAAATAAATAAATGAGTTTTTAGAAACCAGTAACAAAGACATTGCTATTCCGAGAAAAACGGAAAAAAAAAAAAAACAGAAGAAAATGAAATAACACAAATGACTAGTGAGGTTTAAGCACATGTGAACATGCCTGAGCTGAGCAATAACAGAAGAAAAGCAATTTCTTTGTAATATCATATTATCAAAGATTAAAAATCTAATGTTTGGACAGACCCCCCATAAACACTGAGGCACAAGATTGATGAGGTCCTGTCTATATAGTGGGGGAAACACTGTTAATCTCTTACTGGCCCTAATTTATAAATTAAACTCTATCACAGGTATGTAAAATGAAAGCGAAAGTCTCTCAGTGTCTGACTCTTTGCGACCCTATGGACTGTAGTCTGCCAGGCTCCTCTGTCCGTTGGATTCTCCAGGCAAGGATACTGGGGTGGGTAGTCGTTCCCTTCTCCAGGGAATCTTCTCAACCCATGGGCAGAACCTAGGTCTCCCGCGTTGCAGGAGGATTCTTTACTATCTGAACTACCAGGGAAGCCCAACAAGTATGTAAGGGTAGGAAAAACATACAATACAGGGAACTCAGAACTCTACAAGGTTGCAGGCAACCAGGGATATGAGGAATCCTGTAGAGACAATATCAAACAGTTTTCAAAACAAAAATATTAGCTGTATTTACTTGAGCTGACATTTAACAGCCAGAAGAAATTACTTAGATGCTGAGAAGGGCATTGGTGATGCCCTTGTCGGGAATGGGGCTGAAGATCATGAGTGCTGACTTTGAGGCTTGACTTACTTCCTTCCTACAAAGATGGTCAAGGCCAAGTTGAGCAATAATAGCCTTCTCCCTCTTGTGCTAAGGGGTCAGTAATAAACAGCTCCCCGTCATCACTTCTTCGGATCTGGGAACTTCTCTCTGTGTTTGGAACCACAAAAATAATTTAATTCTTTTTTTTAGTTTTTCAAATGAATTCATTTATGTATTTCTGCCTGTGCTGAGTCTTCGTTGCTACTCGAGGGTTTCTCTAGGTGCCGTGGGCAGGCTTTTCATTGCAGTGGCTTCTCTCGATGCAGAGCACGTGCAGGCGCTGTCGTTCAGTTGCCCTGCGCAGCACGTGAAGCCTTCTGGAACCGAGGATCGAACCTGCGTCCTCTGCATGGGCAGGCAGATTCCCAACCACTGTACCACCAAGGAAGTCCAAAGATGATTTTTTGACAATTCTCCTCAATCCAAAAATCTAAAGTTTTCTTCATTTCCCCTACCTTCACCACACCTCATGTTTTAGAAACATTCTTGAATGTATCACATTTTATATGTCACCTTTAATTTTAGACTTCTCTTCACAAGCAAGGCTTGAGGTTCATTGACTGTTCCGACAACTGTAAAATTTCAATTTTGCTTCAATTGTATTCTC
>SJYC01041609.1:0-14157 GCA_006408675.1 Madoqua kirkii | reverse complement strand
AACAAAAATCCACCAAGCTAATGGTGTTGAAGGAGGGCTCCTATCCAGAGTTGATGAGACCCTGAGATTTTTCTGCTGCATTATTCTCTTAAACAGCCAAGTGGGAACTAAAATTAAAAGTAATATGTTTTTAAAGTTGCCAGAGATTGGAAGCTGATATTCAGAGGCTGATAGGAATTTTTTTGAGGCCTTCTCCCCTAAACTAAAATAAAGCTATATAGCCAGAGGGAGTAGCGCAAGTCAGGGATAATGTAGTTGGGTGGGCTGATCAAGCTATGATGTCATTTAAGTGAAGTGTTTGTCACTCAGTCATATCTGACTCTTTGAGACCCCATAGACTGTAGCCCACCAGGCTCCTCTGTGCATGGAATTCTCCAGCCAAGAATACTGGAGTGGGTTACCATTTCCTTCTCCAAGGGATCTTCCTAACCCAGGCATCGAACTCTGGTCTCCTGCATTGCAGACAGGCACTTTACCGCCTGAACTAATTTCTTGATAAAGTGAAAGAAGCTGTCTTTATCTTACACATCTTTTTGAAACTGTGAATGCAGCTCTAGAAAACTTTACCATCCCTCAAAATCTTCTTTTTCATTTTTATTTATTTATTTTTAATTTTTTAAACTTTTTGGCAGTACTGAGTGGTCCATGGGATTTTAATTCCCAGGCCAGGGACTGAACGTGCACTCCCATACAGTGGAAGTGTGGAGTCTTAATCACTGGACCATCAGGGAAGTCTGTCATCTTTAAATGCTTACAAATACTGTGAAAGATTGGGACACTGGAGACAGAATGTGTCCTACACTTTAGAAAAGAAGGAAAGTTTAAATAATAATTACTCTAGGACTTTCATAACAGGGAAATAAATCCCAAAATTTCTTGAAGAAAACTTGGACATTTTTTCTATGCCTTTGTAATATAAATTTTCGGCCCCATTTTCTCTAGGACCAGATAGCCAATTCTCTGAAATGAAAACTGGGAAGAAACTTCTTATCAGAAAGAGAACAGAATGAAAGAGAGGTAATAAAAAAATCTTTTAAGTGTTTCTCCACAGATACTGTTGAAAGGCTTTAGCTCTCTGAGCTGGTAATCTTAACTTACTCTACCTGATAGAAAAATGACTTAGATCTAACTTGTTTTATAGCTAGTACATTTTATATTCTCATGCCTGTTTCATGACTAAAATATTAAACTGAAACTGCAAGGTCTCTTTCTGCATGTCTCTGTGTTCATAAATATCTATGTATATGTGTTGTAGATATATGCTATTTTTCTCCTGCAGTTGGTATTACTAAAATTAATTTGTAAAAGAGCTCTATTTAATTGGTTTAAAAACAAACAAGCACTAACATGAGTTTAAATTTAACAGAAACTTGCCCAAATGACTTTCAAGTTTACATGATCTGGGATTAATCTTGAATAAATAAAAGCTAGTTTGTGGGTTGTGGTTAAATTAAAACAAGCATGGCTTTAGAGTGATCAACAATGATCAACGTGTATCATGTAGACATACAACTTTTATTCCAAACTGGATTTATTAATCAAAAAAGCTCATGTTTCTCTATCACAAAATTTGTCAGCAAGAAAAATAACTTGATATGACAATATTTACATAGATAATGTAAACAAATGAACTAAATGGTTGTCAGTGAGACAAAAAGTTTCCAGGTGAACTTAAAATAGTTTCCCCAAATCTTTTTGGTAACCTGAAACCTTAAAGATAGGCTAAATTAAATCAAATGATGGATGTATGCAAAATCGCTTCAGTCGTGTCTGACTTTTTACAACCCTATGGACTGTAGCCCACCAGGCTCCTCTGTCTATGGAATTCTCCAGGCAAGAATACTGGGGTGGGTTGCCTTGCCTTCCTCAAGAGGGTCTTCCCAGTTCAAAGATCGAACTTTCCTGTTTCCTGAATTGGCAGGTGGGTTCTTAACACTAGTGCCACCGGGGAAACTCTAAGTGATGGCTAGTCATTGACTAGATCATTCTCAAATAAGATAAAATACTGAAGCACTGATTATCAGACACAGGTTTATATACTTTTGGCGTCCTTTTACATAAGAACTTATGATATTTGGATGCCATGCTGAGAACTTTTCTATGAGAAAGCACCTGTTTCTAGAAATTATAAAAAGTACTTATAAGTCCGCCAATCCACAAAATGCTAACTGAGAAGACATTTCACGATTGCTTACTTTTTAATTTTCAGTAAAAATTAAAGATTTGTAAAGGTTAGAAATTCTAATATATGTGATTAAAGCTAAAAGAAGTAATAAAGAGAACATCTCTGTATGCAAGAAAAGTAGGATGTGTGTTTTGAGTGGAAAAAAAAAAGATTTATGCAAAAGAAATCTTTGAAAAGGGATTTTACGTGTGGTCAAGACTGGCTAAGATTGGAATGAAATAAAGTAAATCTGGCCCAGGTCAGCCTCGCTTCTGCCCACACCTCCTCCCCGGCCCCCACTCAGCCCACTCCTCGGTGACCTCCTCCCGTTTCTGCCTCCTCCCCAGATCACCTTCACGGTCACCTTTCACGTTTCCCCCATGGCCACCCTGGGAGACAAGCTGCTTCTTGCTGCCAATGTGGGCAGGCGAGCTGGGCCAGGCCCAGGGCAGCACCCGCTCCCTCTCAGTCTCCTCCCCTGGGGAACTTGCCAGCTGGGATCCTCCTCTTCTTCCAGTGAGAATAACAGCCCCAAGACACCTTCCAGCTGGAGCTGCCTGTGAAGTATGCTGTCTACACCGTAATCAGCCGGTGCCCCACCACGACCTCCAAGGGGTCCTCACCCATCACGCTGTGGCACGGGGGGGGGGGTTGGAATTCTCTCTGTAGCAGCTGAACATCGGCCAATTTAAGTTTTATTGCCACCCTCTCAACTGGTAGGTGACACTACTAGAAGAACTTATCAATCGAGTGCTTAGTGTGGGCTATTGATGATAATAATAATTGTGAAATTATTGTCAATACATCCTACATTTATTAGAGGCTGAAGTTCTCAGAAGCCTTTCTTAAAAGCCTCAAGATTAGACTTCCCTGATGGTCCAGTGGCTAAGACACTGTGTCCCGATGCAGGGAAGCCGGGTTGGATCCCTGGTCAGGGAACCAGATCACACATGACACACAAAAAAAGCTCACCTTCTGCAACTTAGACCTGGTTCAGCCAAATCAATAAATCAGTGCTGTTTAAAAAGCCTCAAGATTGTCCCAGGGCCCCTAAGACACATGAGATGTGACCTTGTTTTCAAGGTTCTTACAGACTTATTGGGGGAGCAGTGTTACCCTGATACAAGGCAGAATCTCATCAGGGGCCTCCCTGAGGTTCTGTGTCCTGAGACTGTGTGAGTTTCCAAGGAGGCAGAGAGGGGGTTCCTGGGCCTCCTTTCATGGAGGTAAGGAGGCTTCAGCTACACATTGACCGGTCAGTGGCTTTGGGCTTAACTCTTGGCATCTGGGCAGAATGATTCCTCATCCCAAGAACAGATTGACACCCTGCGGGGCATTTATAACTCCAGAAGGAGTTGACCTGCTCGTTGCAGAGGTTGGGGATCAGGAAAAAGTTGGATGAAAGGAAAAGGGCTTTTGTGCTGCCCCAGGAGGGGCGCACATGGTGTGTGACGCTAAGGAGTCAAGTCAGGGGCTTGAGCAGACACCTTCCTTCAACAGATGGCTTCCTAGCAGCTGCTGTGTTCCAGGTAGGGTGCTGGGACGACTTTCTGTAAATTCACTTGTCATTCAGCTAAGAGTTATTGGGCCCCTATTGTGTCATCAACACTAGACGCAAACCCCTGCTTTTGAGAGATCTATGCACTCGTGACTCGAAACAGGCCCAGGTGGCTTAACCCGGTCCCCCCACCCCCACCGCTGGTCCCACCCACGGGCCTCCTGGGTGACACCCTCCTGCCCAGGGTTTCACACTCTCCTTCAGTCCTGCACATTCCTTCAGCCCAGGCAGGTGCAAGCTGGGAGCCTGCTTGCCGGCGTGTGCGCTGGGGCTGTCGCACTTGCTTGCAGGGGACCCACAAGCGGGACACACCGTGCCTGTGACTCTATGGCTCAGTGGTATTGTTCACTTTTAGGGTAAAAGTCTGTAGGAGAATTGATGCGTTTGAACAGTCTTAATAGTGATTACTTTTTTTTTTTTTCATTTTTGGCTGTGATGGGGCTTTGTTGCTGCTCCCAGGCTTTTTCTAGTTGCAGTGAGTGGTGGCCACTCTCTAGCTGCAGCTCACAGGCTCTAGAGCACGGGCTCCGTAGTTGTGACGCATGGACTTAGTTGCTCCATGGCACGGGAGATTCTCCCAGAGCAGGGATCAAACCCGTGTTCCTGGCCTTAGCAGGTGGAGTCTTAACCACTGACTACCAGGGAAGTCTTCTTGTTTAAAAAGAAATGTGTGTATCTGGCTGTGTCAGGTCTTACTTGCAACAAACGAGGTCTCTGTTGCTGTCTCTTATACACATCTGTCCCACCCACGGGCCTCCTGGGTGACACCCTCCTGCCCAGGGTTTCACACTCTCCTTCAGTCCTGCACATTCCTTCAGCCCAGGCAGGTGCAAGCTGGGAGCCTGCTTGCCGGCGTGTGCGCTGGGGCTGTCGCACTTGCTTGCAGGGGACCCACAAGCGGGACACACCGTGCCTGTGACTCTATGGCTCAGTGGTATTGTTCACTTGTGACTCTCTGGGTGGGGGCACTCAGGGGACAAGCTGAGGGGCCTGGGGGAGCCCTTCTGAGGGTCTAGAATTTGGATAATGCTGGCAAAGGAGTGAGTGGGGCAGAAGTGAGACCAGCCACCCAGGCAGCCGCTGGGTCTCCAGATGGGCCTGGGCAGCCTCAGGTGGGGTTCCTACAGTGACCCCAGCAATTTTCTTTCTCCTTCCTCCCTCAGCAGTTTGGCTTCTTCAAATGTCAGTGCAAGGAAATAACGAAGGGAGCAAACGGACAGACTGTCCTAGAAAATGAAACAGGAGACCACCAAGTTGTACAATAAGAAACTACCTCCTGTTGTCATTTGGATCTGCTCTGCCCTGAGAGGTTCCCTGGCTTTCTTACTCTCACCCTAGGAAGGCCTGATGGGGAAGAAGCATTCCAAGCAAGGGGAGCTGGGATCAGCTGCTTTCTGCCTTTGGGAGGATGCAGTGTGTTTGCACAAATCACCTTGCTGAGGAGGGGGCATTGGTTTTTATCAAGGCTCCAACTGGAAATCCCAGGACAGGATCCCTGCTGTGCCCCCTGAGGACCTGACTTGGAATTTCTACCTAGAAATCCATGGACGAGAGCCTCAGTTTCCACTCTCCATTTGTCTGCTAACCACTGATGACCTCTCTAAAATACAGTACCGAGCCAGGCATGCATCTTCATCCATCTTCAGTGGCTCCCCATCACTTGAAGTGTAACTTCTGAACTCTCCAGCTTGATGTTAGAAATCCAATTCCCTTTCTAAAAGTCTGGCTTTGAAGCACACAGCATAAGCTGCTCTGTGCTCTCTGTCACCTTCATTTCTACAGGTGAAAGGAAGCAGTTCAGCTGAGAATCTGAGTCCAGATTTCTGGAATTGAGTTGGGAATGAAATGTCTGCTTGTTGGAACTCGTGAACATGAACTGGTCAGCCTTGGAGGGATGAGTGTCCCTCCCCCCAGAAGGGGCAAGGCCTTGATGCCACTTGGGCTCAAACAGCTCCAGAGTCTCCCAGAGATTAAAAGAGGCTCAGGGTTGGCCAGCCTGCAGTACCTTCTAAAGTCAGCCCTTCATTCTGACCTCAGACTCCATGCTGGGAACTGCTGGCAGTTTTGTCTTTAGTTTCCCATTTGTTTGGAATCTGTTTGCAGTCTGCATTCTTTGAAGACTGCTAGTTCAACCCTTTCCCCAGTCCCTATTTTTTTTTTTTTAAAGAAGGATTCTTTAGTGATTATACTGGGTCATCTAGTTGCGGCAAGCAAGCTTTGTTGCCCCTTGGGAGGTGGGATCTTAGTTCCCTGATCAGGGACTGAAGGCAGATTCTTAACCACTAGACCACCAGGAAAGTCCCCTTCACCAGTCACTAGTCTTTTGACTACTGGTGGTGTCCACAGTTCTAGGTCCTCATTTATTGTCAATTTCTGTTAGTGAGCACAAGAGATAAAGACTGATGGGAATCTCAGAAGCCAAAAAAAAAAAAAATGGTGGGAACGGATCAAGCAGTTTCCTGCCACCTAACTCAAAGATCCTAGTGTCACAAGGGCAGGATAAGTTGGTCACCGAATGAGTTAATTTGACAGTAGGTCACCTGCCAAAATGTCCAGAAAATTTTTATGCAGTGAGACAAACTGTTAAATACTGTATGATCTCCAGCCAAATGACATATTCTTTTAGGTACTGGTGTGGGTCTGAGACACCCAAAGGCTTAGCTAATAAATACATATCCTTGAGAGAGAGACGCATAGGCTCAGCTGTGACCCGACAGCTTGAAGGACTACTTGGACTTCGGCTTGACCTTCCTGACCTCGAGAGTTTTTTAAAGTCCATTTGCAGTTCCTTATAAAAAGTTCCAGCAAAGCAGTCTTAAACTCACGTGATCAGTCACTACCGTTTGATTCATTCACTTTTGGCTGTGTTGGGTCTTCGATGCCGCACCCGGGCTTTCTTGAGGTGCGGTACTGGGGCCTCTCACTGGTGGCTTCTCTTATTATGGAGCGCCAGCTCTAGGGCACGCAGGCTCTGTAGCTGCAGCTCCCAAGCTCTAGAGCCCAGGCTCAGTGGTCGTGGTGGGATCAAACCCTCATCTCCTGCATTGGCAGGCAGATTCTTTACCACTGAGCCTCTTGGGAAGCCCATGGATGCCAAATGAACATCCCAAATGAAGCAGCTGATATATATGAATGTAAACCACGTGGGGCGGGCTTTCTGATGACTGAGATATCTACCTGATGAACATGCCCATTACATAGGTCACAGCAAATGCTGTGGTTAGAAGGGACCATTTCACACAGGCACCCCATATAATGCAATTGTTGCAAATCAAAACCAGCACAAGAAGCTTTATTGAATTTCCTGTCTCAGCTTTCCCTCATAAGTCTTACAGATGCAACCAAGTAAAGGGCTCAGGTACCCACGGCACAGAAAGCCAAGCTGTGACAACAGGCGTTTGCAGCAAGGTAAAGATTTATTGCTTGGGAATGACAGACAAGCCCAGATCCATTCCAACCTGGTCTTTGAGTTAAAGGGTTGTTTGTTTGTTTTTTTTTTCTTTTTCCTAAGGTAAGGAACAAAGAGGCTGGGCTCAATCATTTCTTATGACATTTCTTTTTTAAAAATAATTTAAATTTTTATTTATTTTTGGCTGTGCTGGGTCTTGGTTGCTACACGCTCACTCTCTCTAGTTGTGTGTGAAGCCCTCTCATTTTGGTGGCTTCTCTTGTTGCGGAGCAGGCTCTGTAGAGCGCATGGGTTTCAAGAATTGAAGCACACGGCTCCGTAGTTTCAGCTCCCAGGCTCTGGAGCACAGACTCAGCAGTTGTGGCACCCTGGCTTGATTGGCCCGGGGCATGTGGGATCTTCCCAGACCAGAGATCAAACCTGGGTCTCCTGTACTGGCAGGTTTCTTACCACTGAGCCCTTGCGACCCTTCTTAATCATAGTTTTCGAAGTTGGGATGTCTCTGGTGTAGAATTCTCTGGTCAGGTGGTCCATATGACTCGGGAGTCTGTTAGCTTATCTTGCCCTAGAGAAACAACCTGAGTTTGTACATTGATGATTTTATCTACAATAACAATTTAAGTACATGAATGACGTTATCGACAGCAGCCAAATTTTAGCCACGTGATTCTGGCTGATTCGTGTTCAGTTAGCACAGAACTGAGGTTCTCTACTAAGTCCTAGAGGGCATGAAATGGGGAATAAAGTTTTGCATTAAGAGATTAATTGGTAAGGGAATTTGGAAGACTTAGTTTCACAGATGGTAATAAAAATATTAAGTTAATTAACAAGAGAATGAAAAGAGGCCAAGGGGAGATTCAAGGGACTTCCCAACAGAGTGAAACCTTTTAAGTGGTTATTAAGAATTAAGGTGAATAAGCAAATATTGATAGGAAACAGATGAAGAGGAAACAGAAAGGGGAGAGTCACGAGACTCGTCCCAGCAGAAGGAAATCCTTAGATGATTTTGGAGAAATTGAAAAAGTCAGCCGCCATCTGGCCTAGAAACATTAAACAAAATTTTTCCATCTGTATTAAATATGTAAGGTCTTATCTACATGGATTTGATTACAGAAACTAACAAAGTATGCTCTAAATAATGAAAAAAGAGGAAAGAGGGAAAAAGGCAAAAGTTAGATTGCAGAAATGATGATGAGAAACCTGGCCAATCATTGCTTGGTACAGTGGTTAGATGGATTGATCAGGTTAAAGACTGACAAAAGGGCCTTGGTTCAATCCCTCACCGATGACCAAAAGCCTTTGGTGCAAGAGTAAGCCAACTGGTCAGAGGGTGGAGAAGTTTCCAGGGCCCCTTGAGAAGGAAGCCACATTCATTGGTGAAGCCCCTACACAGGCAGCAATTAGGTGATGAAAATGTGAGCATGTAATGGTTGATAGGATTATGAAAGTTGGAATGCTGAAGCAGGCTTTACACAAAGAAGTTGTGTCTCCCTCTACGGCACTGGATATTATCCGTAGGCAGTAGAGCCCTTTCCCGATCTAGTATTGTGGATGAAGTCCTAATGGAGGCTGCAGTTAGGAATGTAAGGCAGAGACACAAAGTGAGCAAATGCTGTTGGGAAAATGATGCCGATAAACATATACCACACAGGGTTACCACAAACCTTCAATTTGTTAAAAAAAAAAACAACCCAACCAAACCAAAAAAAACCTTTCAATATTTGCAACGCACAGTGAAGTACAATAATAATAAAACAAAAGGAAGGTAGGGTAAAAGTCTGTAGGAGAATTGATGCGTTTGAACAGTCTTAATAGTGATTACTTTTTTTTTTTTTCATTTTTGGCTGTGATGGGGCTTTGTTGCTGCTCCCAGGCTTTTTCTAGTTGCAGTGAGTGGTGGCCACTCTCTAGCTGCAGCTCACAGGCTCTAGAGCACGGGCTCCGTAGTTGTGACGCATGGACTTAGTTGCTCCATGGCACGGGAGATTCTCCCAGAGCAGGGATCAAACCCGTGTTCCTGGCCTTAGCAGGTGGAGTCTTAACCACTGACTACCAGGGAAGTCTTCTTGTTTAAAAAGAATGTGTGTATCTGGCTGTGTCAGGTCTTACTTGCAACAAACGAGGTCTCTGTTGCAGTGTGCAGTCTTCTCTGATTGTGGCCTACGGCCTCCAGAGTGTACAGGCTCTGTAGTTTTGGCATGCAGGTTTAGCTGACCCACATGTGGGATCTTAGTTCCTCTACCTGGGATTGAACTAGCATCCCCCGAATTGAAGGTGAATCCTTAAACACTGGACCACCAGGGAAGTCTCCAGTTGCATTTCTTATACTTGATTACATTCCAGGGTGGTATTCCCATGTTGAATCTCATGGGAGTATTTCCCCTACCTAGTATCGTGTAAAATAGAAGACATGTAAATCTTCCCTTCAAGCAATGCTAATTGGACATGCTAAATGGAAACCGGGAAGATTCCCTGAGCCCACACATCCTATAAAAGAAGCCAGAGTGTTGGTGGGGACGGATTCTCCCTATGATAGCCCTGCGTGAGATACCCCTACACGGAACCTAGCTGGGCTTATGGCAAAACCCTATGAGCAATGCCTCCTGGGACTTATGAAATTGAAAAAGTCAGCCGCCATCTGGCCTAGAAACATTAAACATAAATTTTTCCATCTGTATTAAATATGTAAGGTCTTATCTACATGGATTTGATTACAGAAACTAACAAAGTATGCTCTAAATAATGAAAAAAGAGGAAAGAGGGAAAAAGGCAAAAGTTAGATTGCAGAAATGATGATGAGAAACCTGGCCAATCATTGCTTGGTACAGTGGTTAGATGGATTGATCAGGTTAAAGACTGACAAAAGGGCCTTGGTTCAATCCCTCACCGATGACCAAAAGCCTTTGGTGCAAGAGTAAGCCAACTGGTCAGAGGGTGGAGAAGTTTCCAGGGCCCCTTGAGAAGGAAGCCACATTCATTGGTGAAGCCCCTACACAGGCAGCAATTAGGTGATGAAAATGTGAGCATGTAATGGTTGATAGGATTATGAAAGTTGGAATGCTGAAGCAGGCTTTACACAAAGAAGTTGTGTCTCCCTCTACGGCACTGGATATTATCCGTAGGCAGTAGAGCCCTTTCCCGATCTAGTATTGTGGATGAAGTCCTAATGGAGGCTGCAGTTAGGAATGTAAGGCAGAGACACAAAGTGAGCAAATGCTGTTGGGAAAATGATGCCGATAAACATATACCACACAGGGTTACCACAAACCTTCAATTTGTTAAAAAAAAAAACAACCCAACCAAACCAAAAAAAACCTTTCAATATTTGCAACGCACAGTGAAGTACAATAATAATAAAACAAAAGGAAGGTAGGGTAAAAGTCTGTAGGAGAATTGATGCGTTTGAACAGTCTTAATAGTGATTACTTTTTTTTTTTTTCATTTTTGGCTGTGATGGGGCTTTGTTGCTGCTCCCAGGCTTTTTCTAGTTGCAGTGAGTGGTGGCCACTCTCTAGCTGCAGCTCACAGGCTCTAGAGCACGGGCTCCGTAGTTGTGACGCATGGACTTAGTTGCTCCATGGCACGGGAGATTCTCCCAGAGCAGGGATCAAACCCGTGTTCCTGGCCTTAGCAGGTGGAGTCTTAACCACTGACTACCAGGGAAGTCTTCTTGTTTAAAAAGAAATGTGTGTATCTGGCTGTGTCAGGTCTTACTTGCAACAAACGAGGTCTCTGTTGCAGTGTGCAGTCTTCTCTGATTGTGGCCTACGGCCTCCAGAGTGTACAGGCTCTGTAGTTTTGGCATGCAGGTTTAGCTGACCCACATGTGGGATCTTAGTTCCTCTACCTGGGATTGAACTAGCATCCCCCGAATTGAAGGTGAATCCTTAAACACTGGACCACCAGGGAAGTCTCCAGTTGCATTTCTTATACTTGATTACATTCCAGGGTGGTATTCCCATGTTGAATCTCATGGGAGTATTTCCCCTACCTAGTATCGTGTAAAATAGAAGACATGTAAATCTTCCCTTCAAGCAATGCTAATTGGACATGCTAAATGGAAACCGGGAAGATTCCCTGAGCCCACACATCCTATAAAAGAAGCCAGAGTGTTGGTGGGGACGGATTCTCCCTATGATAGCCCTGCGTGAGATACCCCTACACGGAACCTAGCTGGGCTTATGGCAAAACCCTATGAGCAATGCCTCCTGGGACTTAGGCCTAGAGAGTTAAGACAATCTGATGAACGTGGCAGTGCCCAGGACAGTTTCCTCTGCTCAGTTCAGTCGCTCAGTCATGTCCAGCTCTTTGTGACCCCATGGACTGCAGCATGCCAGGCTTCCCTGTCCATCACCAACCCCCAGAGCTTGCTCAAACTCATGTCCACTGAGCCAGTGAGACCATCTAACTATCTCATCCTCTGTCATTCCCTTCTCCTCCCGCCTTCAATCTTTCCCAGCATCAGGGTCTTTTCCAACGAGTCAGTTCTTCACATCAGGTGGCCAAAGTATTGGAGCTTCAGCTACGGCATCAGTCCTTCCAGTGAATATTCAGTGTTGATTTCCTTTAGAAATGACTGGTTGGATCTCCTTGCAGTCCAAGGGAATCTCAAGAGTCTTTCCAACACCACAGTTCAAAAGCATCAATTCTTCAGTGCTGAGCTTTCTTTATGTCCAACTCTCACATCCATACATGACTACTGGAAAAACTGTAGCTTTGACTAGATGGACCTTTGTTGGCAAAGTGATGGCTCTGCTTTTTAATATGCTGTCTAGTTGGTCATAACTTTTCATCCAAGGAGCAAGCATCTTTTAATTTCATGGCTTTAGTCACTATCTGCAGTGATTTTGGAGCCTATAAGAATATAAAGTCTGTCACTGTTTCCATTGTTTCCCCATGTATTTGCCATGAAGTGATGGGACCAGATGGCATGATCTTAGTTTTTTGAATGTTGAGTTTTAAGCCAGCTTTCCCCCTCTCCTCTTTCACTTTCATCAAGAAGCTCTTTAGTTCTGCTCTGCTTTCTTCCACAAAGGTGGTGTCTCTACATATCTGAGATTACTGCTATTTTTTCTGGCAATCTTGATTCTGGCTTGTGCTTCATCTAGCCTGGCATTTCGCATGATGTACTCTGCATATAAGTTAAATGAGCAAGGTGACAATATACAGCCTTGATGTACTCCTTTCCCAATTTGGAATAGTTTCATAGTGAAATGGAAATTGCTTATCTGGGGTCTCAGTCTGGGAGAGAATGCAAGGAAGAAATAGATACTCACCAGCAGGGAGACTTTCCCCCACCCCGCCTGCTCCAGGGTTGACTCTGGCACTGTGTGAGAAGCTGATGGATTTCACTGTCACTTGGTCATGCCCATACACAGCTCTCCACTGACAGACAAAGAGCTCTTTGGTTTGTGGATGTCCATTCCAAGGTAAGTGGACAAGATTCTTGTTGGAAGGCTACCAGTCTGGTTGGAGAAGGTAAAAAGAGATCAGCGTGGTATGTTGAATTGCATGCTGTTTTCCAGGCAGTGATGGAGGAGTTGATCCGTGTTAAAAGTCCCTATGTTTGGGGGTTTTTTTTGTTTGTTTTCTTAAATATTTATTTATTTATTTGGCTGTGCCAGGTCTTAGTTGTGGCCTGTGAGATCTAGTTCCCTGACCAGGGATTGAACCCAGGCCCCCTGCACTGGGAGCACAGAGTCTTAGCCACTGGACCATCGTTTGGGTTTTTAATGCCTCATAGGCAGTGGTCAATGGCCTGTCCATTTGGTCAGGTGGTAGGTTAAAGGAAAGCTGGACTATTAAAGAGATGTTCCTAAGGGGTGGGGTGAAGGCAACAGCTCCCCACTCCAGTAATCTTGCCTGGAAACTCTCGTGGATGGAGGAGCCTGATAGGCTGCAGTCCATGGGTCATGAAGAGTCAGACACGACTGAGCAACTTCACTTTCACTTTTCACTTTCATGCATTGGAGAAGGAAATGGTAACCCACTCCAGTGTTCTTGCCTGGAGAATCCGAGGGGCGGGGGAGCCTGTTGGGCTGCCGTCTATGGGGTTGCACAGAGTTAGACATGACTGAAGCAACTTAGCAGCAGCAGCAGCAGCATAAGGGGTGTGATCCTATGAAACTTGGAGGAATGCATTAAATCAGGGTATGTCTATGCCCACTGGAAGAACTACTTTCCAAGTTTGGAAAGTGACTGTAATTGACAAGCAGATATCCCCATGTGACCTCTTGAGATGGCCACTGGGTCCAGAAATGAGGGGATGTGAGGGCACTGTATCGATGCAGAGATGGGCTGAATCTAGACCTGTTTTTGTACCTGTTCAATAACAAAAATTCCAACAAGTAAAATTTAAAGATCTAAATGACTTTATAAAACGATTCATGAGTCTCTTTCCTTCTAAGGCCTCGCTAAAATGGCCAAAATGAAGTTCAATCCCTTCGTGACTTCTGACAGAAGTAAGAACTGAAAAAGGCACTTCAGTGCACCTTCCCACATTCTCAGGAAGATGATGTCTTCTCTTTCTAAGAACTGAGACGGAAGTACAACATTCGATCCATACCCATCTGAAAGGATGATGAATTTCAAGCTATATAAGGGCACTACAAAAGGCAGCAAATTGGCAAAGTAGTCCAGGTTTACTGGAAGAGATACATCATCTGCAGTGAGCAAGTGCAGTGGGAAAAGGCTAGTGGCAGGACTGTGCATGTGGGCATTCAGCCCAGCAAGGTGGTTATCACCAGTCTAAAACTGGCCAGGACCACATAAAGATCCTTGAACATAAAGCCAAATCTTGCCAAGTGCCAAAAGAAAAGGGTAAATAAAAGGAAGAAACAATTGAGAAGATGCGGGAATAAAGTCATCTTGTCTATAGCTTTCATTAAAAACTGTTAAAATGGAAAAAAAATCATGAATCAGTCAGCATCTCATTGAGCAATAGAAAGGAGCTCCGTCAAGCTGCAGATAAGAAAAGATTTCAAAGTCAGAGAGGGAACAGAGAAAAGGAAATTATCATTAAAAAAA
>SJYC01041608.1:0-10546 GCA_006408675.1 Madoqua kirkii | reverse complement strand
GTAATTAGTTATTATTAAGTCTTGGTTTGCTGATGTGGGAATCTAACAAAGATGACTCCATTTGGGGACTCCTTTGTAAGGCATAAAATGTCAAAAAGATTGTTCTGTCTACCAGCAAAAGAGACAAGAGACCGCAGATAGTGTTGTGACACCTTCCCTGGTGGGAAGGTGCTAAACATAGCTGGTCAATCAGATGGAGGCTGGTAACCCTGGGGGCAGCAGATGGGTCCTGACAAGAGTAGACTCCGATTCTGGATTGGGCTTTGCTTACTTGGTAGTTGATGAAAATGCTTACAGCTTTATGAAAGAACTGGAAGAGAAAATACTGCATCAATACAGATGGCTAATTGTCATTTCCTCAGACCAAGGAACTCACTCTGGAGCCTATGATGTCCAACAATGAGCAGAGAGATGCCCACCTTGGAGTACTAGTTTGACAGAGAATTGGAGCTGGCAATTAAAACATTGGTTATCAGACATTTCCTGGTGGTTCATAGTTAAAACTTTGCTTTCCAATGCAGGGGGCGTGGGTTTAATCCCTGGTTAGGGAGCTGAGATCCCACATGTCTTGTGACCAGAAAACCAAAATATAA
This sequence comes from Madoqua kirkii, assembly GCA_006408675.1. NCBI lineage: Eukaryota > Metazoa > Chordata > Mammalia > Artiodactyla > Bovidae > Madoqua > Madoqua kirkii. The sequence goes on along the minus strand of SJYC01041608.1, from coordinate 9,953 downwards.
AACAGAAGCAATATTGTAACAAATTCAATAAAGACTTTTAAAATGGCCCACATCCAAAAAAATCTTTTAAAAAAAGTTGATTGTCTAAAAACACCTGGTCTCATCACTTCATGGCAAACAGAAGGGGAAAAGTGGAAGTAGTGAGATTTTCTCTTCTTGGGCACCAAAATCATTGTGGACAATGACTGCAGCCATGAAATTAAAAGACTCCTGCTCCTTGGGAGAAAAGCTATGACAAACCTAAACAGTATTAAAAAGCAGAGACATCACTTTGCCAGTGAAGGTCTGTATAGTCAAAGCTATGGCTTTTCCCAGTAGTCATGTACACATGTGACAGGTGGGTCATAAAGAAGGCTGAGTGCCAAAAAACTGATCCTTTCGCATTGTGGTGCTGGAGAAGACTCTTGAGAGTCCCTTGGATAGCAAGGAGATAAAACCAATCAGTCCCGAAGGAGATCAACCCTGAATACGCATTGGAAGGATTGATGCTGAAGCTCCAATACTTTGACCACCTGATGTGAAGAACTGACTCATTGGAAAAGAACTGATGTTGGGAAAGACTGAGAGCAGGAGGAGAAGGGGACGACAGAGGACGATGTTTGGATGGTGTCACCCACTCAATGGACATGAGCGAAACTCTGGGAGATAGTAAAGGACAGGGAAACCTGGCATGCTGTAGTTCATGGGGTCGCAGAGGGTCAGACACAACTTAGCAGCTCAGCAACAACAAAACAGAGTGGAGGGTGGGGATAAAGCATGAAAAGCTAGCTAACATGCCTTCAGCAGTGTGTACTCACATTCAACACGAATATGGGTGGGGCTAAAGTTGTGTCCCCACTGGACAGATTTTTCTGCTCATCCACCACACAGCAAAGTCAGTCTGCTCACCAAAATCATTGTGGACAATGACTGCAGCCATGAAATTAAAAGACTCCTGCTCCTTGGGAGAAAAGCTATGACAAACCTAAACAGTATTAAAAAGCAGAGACATCACTTTGCCAGTGAAGGTCTGTATAGTCAAAGCTATGGCTTTTCCCAGTAGTCATGTACACATGTGACAGGTGGGTCATAAAGAAGGCTGAGTGCCAAAAAACTGATGCTTTCGCATTGTGGTGCTGGAGAAGACTCTTGAGAGTCCCTTGGATAGCAAGGAGATAAAACCAATCAGTCCCGAAGGAGATCAACCCTGAATACGCATTGGAAGGATTGATGCTGAAGCTCCAATACTTTGACCACCTGATGTGAAGAACTGACTCATTGGAAAAGAACTGATGTTGGGAAAGACTGAGAGCAGGAGGAGAAGGGGACGACAGAGGACGATGTTTGGATGGTGTCACCCACTCAATGGACATGAGCGAAACTCTGGGAGATAGTAAAGGACAGGGAAACCTGGCATGCTGTAGTTCATGGGGTCGCAGAGGGTCAGACACAACTTAGCAGCTCAGCAACAACAAAACAGAGTGGAGGGTGGGGATAAAGCATGAAAAGCTAGCTAACATGCCTTCAGCAGTGTGTACTCACATTCAACACGAATATGGGTGGGGCTAAAGTTGTGTCCCCACTGGACAGATTTTTCTGCTCATCCACCACACAGCAAAGTCAGTCTGCTGACGCTGGGATGTGGTGGAGGGAAAGTTCAGCCTTTATTGCAGGGCACCAAGCAAGGAGAATGGACAGCTTGTGCTCAAAAGACCTGAACTCCCTAATGGCTTTCAGGAAGGGTTTTAAAGGCAACACTTGGGGCGAGGGGTGCAGTTCCTGCAGTTTCCTCCAATTGGTTGGTTGTGAGGTAGCAGGGTGATGTTTCAGGAATCTTAATCATCAACCTTCTGGTTGCAACCAGCTGGAAGCTACGTGCTTGTAGTCAGCATGTGGTCACCATCCTCTACCTGAGTGGATGTCTTAGTTTCTGCAGAACAACTCAAAGATATGTGTCAGCTCAGTAGGTATATTCCTTGAGGAGAGACAAGGACTCTGTCTTATCACTGAATGATTGTTTTACTGTTATTATTGTTGTTGATTTTTAAGATTTATTTATTTGGTTGTACCAGGTCTTAGTCGCAGCATGTGGAATCTTTTAACTGGGGCATGTGGGATCTATTTCCCTGATCAGGGAGTGAACCCAGGCCCCTGCATTGGGGCTACAGAGTCTTAACTGCTGGATCACTAGGGAAGTCCCTAAAATGTGATCTATATAATGGAATATTATTCAGCCTTTAAGAGGAAGGAAATTCTGACAGTTGCTACAACATGGGTGAAGCTCAAGGATATTATCCTAAGTGAAACAAGCCCAGTCACAAACAAGACAAACACTGCTGTGACTCCGCTTATGGGAGAGACCTAGAGTAGTCAGAGCCACAGATGCAGAAGGCAGAATGTTGGTTGCCGGGGGCTGGGGCGAGGGGGGTTATGGGGAGTTGTGGTTAAATGGGTATTGAGGTTTGATTTTACAAGATGAAAAGAGTTCTACAGATGGATGGTGGTAACAGTTGCACAACAGAGAGAGCACTTTGACACCGCTGAACTTTACACTTAAAAACAGCTAGAGGGCAAAATTTACCTTCTGTGCATTTTACCATAATTTAAAAAAAACACAAGACTTCCTGGTGGCCCAGTGGTTAAGAGTCTGTCTGCTGCTGTAGGGGGCACAGGTTTAGTCCCTGCTCTGGGAAGATTCCGCTGGTCGAGGAGCAGCTAAGTCCGTGTGCCACAACTTCTGGAGCCTGAGTGCCCTAGAGCAAAGAGGCAACTAGACAGTTGCCCCAGCTCACTGCAATAGGGCAAGTCCACTCGCAGCAGTGAAGGCCCAGGGCAGCCAAAAGCAAAAAAATAAAATCTCAAATGACTCTACTTCTCCCTGACGTCACTTTAATATGAAATACCCATCTCTCCTCAGAGCATTGCAAAGACGAACACAGTGGCCATGACTTGATCAGAATCACAGTTCTCTTTCCTTCAGCACCAAATCAAGGTCGAAAGGTGTCTTGTTAACTTCATCCCCTCCCCGGCCGCACTCCCCCCACTCCCCCACTGCGGACTCTCTGCCAACCAAGTGTACATAGACCACCTGCCTCAGGCCAGCACTCCATCAGAAGTGATCCTACATTAATTCATGTTTTAAAGGAAACGTTAACTAACGTTAACTAACAGATGGACGTTAGTTACAAACAAATGAATCTCATTTTCAGTTACTTAGGTTTTCAGTGATACAAATTTAGCAAGCACATCTCCCCCATAAATGTACTGCAGAAAAGCCCAGGGCTGATTCAGACTTTCCACATCAGTGACTTCATCCAAGTATAAAATGATACAGTTCCTAGGTCACACACGAGTTAGTCATTGCTACCCATGTGGTGCAAGTGGTAAAGAACCCTCCTGCCAGTGCAGGAGAGGCAAGAGACTTGGGTTCAATCCCTGAGTTGGGAAGATTCCCTGGAGTAGGAAATGGCAACCCACTCCAGTATCCTTGCTTGGAAAATTCCATGGACAAAGTTACTGGTGGGCTACAGTCCATGGGGTCACAAAGAGTTGGATACAACTGAGTATGCGTGCAAGCACCGCTCTATATAAAATAGATAGAAAACAAGGATTTACTGTACAACTCAGGGAACTCTGTTCAATATATTGTAATAATCTGTATGGAAAAGAATCTAAAAATAGATGCTGCTGCTGCTAAGTTGCTTGAGTCATGTTCAACTCTGTGCAACCCCATAGACGGCAGCCCACCAGGCTCCCCCGTCTCTGGGATTCTCCAGGCAAGATCACTGGAGTGGGTTGCCATTTCCTTCTCCAATGCATGAAAGTGAAAAGTGAAAGTGAAGTTGCTCAGTCGTGTCTGACTCTTCATGACCCATGGACTGCAGCCTATCAGGCTCCTCCATCCATGGGATTTTCCAGGCAAGAGTACTGGAGTGGGGTGCCATTGCCTTCTCTGCTAAAAATATATATACCTACATAAATAACTGAATCACTTTGCTGTACATCAGAAGCTAACACAGTGTTGTCTATCAAATATACTTCCATAAAAAGGAAAAGAAAAGAGTAGTGGTCCTGGCTTGTCCTTCCTTAATGTACTGCTTTCGGGACTTCCAATCCCCTCCCTGGAGTGGTGATACCCACCATGCCAGTCTTGACAAGGTGAGAGAGGCAGCTGCCCACATACCCACCAAGCAGATTGATTCCTTTGCCAGGTATCAAAAGGGGCCACGATAGAAAGGTATTTCCATCAGGTGCCCATCCCATGACTGGAAACCACAGGGGTCGCAGAAGACTAAAGTCAAGAAGACAGAAATGTAGTAGGAACTGGAATGGGGAAGCCTTCCTCTTCTCTGAGAACTACACCTGTGGTCTGAGCCTGGGATGTTAATGTGGCTGCAGCTTTAGGAACTTGAACAGGAGGAGGAACTTGCCGGGGGAGGCAGCACCGTCAGGTGTGAGGAGATGGATGGGCTGGGTGGGTAATGCCAGACCAGGACCCCACCTTCTCCCCTCTTTCAATAGTGTACATTCCATGCCAGGGTGCATTTCAGCTGGTCCAGCTTGCAGCAGGACGACAGGATTCCAGCGGAGAAGCAATCCACCCATCCCAGTGAGGCATCCCATCACAAACTCTAGTAGATAACATCTTTCCCAGGAGCGATGCGGCTTGGTGGTCCCAGCAGTGCCCCATGATCCATGGTGAGAATCGGGGTGATGTCCATCTCTCATGACTTCCATAAATTTAAGGCACTGGGTGTCTCAGCAGGGTTCCCCAGTCTGGCAGATGGGGTGACAGTCCCTACTGGTTGTTATTCAAATGTATTAAAGGCTGGAACAGTCCTTTAATCACGTGACCAAGGTGGGTTTCTGTTCAGGTCAGTTCAGTTCAGTTGCTCAGTCGTGTCCAACTCTTTGCGACCCCATGAATTTCAGCACGCTAGGCCTCCCTGTCCATCACCAACTCCCAGAGTCCACCCAAACCCATGTCCATTGAGTCGGTGATGCTCTCCAACCATCTCATCCTCTGTCGTCCCCTTCTCCTGCCCTCAATCTTTCCCAGCATCAGGGTCTTTTCAAATGAGTCAGCTCTTTGCATCAGGTGGCCAAAGCTTCAACATCAGTCCTTCCAATGAACACCCAGGACTGATCTCCTTTAGGATGGACTCGTTGGATCTCCTTGCAGTCCAAGGGTACTTGTTAGTAATTTAATCTTCTATTTTAATATTCCATTCTTCCATTTCTACCAACACTTCTGCCTGCAGTTTGTAAAGGAGATAGAACCTTCATTCAGTGTCATGTTCCTTCGCCCAGTCTTGCATTTCATGACCTTTGAAATGTGACCCCCATCCCTGCCTACTCAGTGAGGGTACCTGTCCCTGGTACTCAGCCTCTCTTAATTCCGTAACTGCCTGGTTTATGCGGCCACCAGGGAAAGCTCGGGTCAGTTTAGATGCAGTGTCCACACAAACCAAGGCATGCTTAGAGCCCTCACTCAGAGGGAGGGGCCAATATAATCAATTTGCCAATTCCTCACCAGCTGGGAGCTCCCTCCAGTGGATGGCCCCAGGATCCTTTGGTTATTTAAAACATACAGGACGTGCTGTTTCTGCATTAACCAAGTCAGTATATTTCAAGGGCAATCCAGCATCACTGACAACACACCATCCCACGCGGGCACCACAACTGAAGTGTGCGTTGCTAGGGCTCGTATCCCGGCTACAGCATCAGCTTCCTGATTGCCAGGGGTGTCAACATCCTCTGAGCCGGGACGTGGAGGACAATGAGAACTGACTCAGGCTCTTGCAGGCAAACCCAGATGTCTTTCCACATATCCTGACCCCATCAGTGCTTATTCATGATCATCCACCCCCCAGCTTCCCATTTTCTAAGCCGTAGGGTGAATTCCTTTAAAACAGTCCAACTGTCAGTGCAAAGTGTTAACAGCCTGAGCTCACGAGCTCTCGGAGTTCAGCCCCCTGGTAGCTGTGGTTCATGCCTGTTTCCCTCCAGATGGTGTCAGTATTGAACTGAACAGTGAGTGTAGACGGGTCACCCCAACCAGTACACCAGGCATCAGAGGGAATCTCTCCCACTTCCTCCCTACAGGCCACAGGGGCAGAATTAGGGGCAGGGGAGTTTGGAGGGCAGGGTCCCCTCTGCTGCAGAGGGGTAAGACCCTTAGTCAAAGTGGGAGTTAGTGCTACAGCAGACATGGGTAAGTGACACATAGTTATCAACTTGCCCCTCAATAGAAAGGGAGGATCTTACCACGACTGCTGATCCCTCATGAGAGACTTCCCCTGGAGGAACGCTGCATGCAGTGCTAGGAACTGCTGCTCTCTGCGGGTTTATGGGGTTTGTGCCTCCTTTCGGAACCAGGACCAAAATCCTAGGGGTACTCCCTCTTGCTGTCTCTGTGACTGTCCCCACCTCATACCTTCCAGCGTCACAGAGGCATCTACCTCCCAGGAAGCCCTGCTTGGGGGATGCCCAGAGCTTTAATCTGCTTCACTGGTGTCTCGCCTTCTCAAAGGCGGCTCGTCACTCTGATCCCCAGTCCCATATGTGCCCTGACTTTCAGTTCAGTCGCTCAGTTGTGTCGAATCTTTGCAACCCCGTGAACTGCAGCACGCCAGGCTTCCCTGTTCATCACCAACTCCTGGAGCTTGCTCAAATTCATGTCCTTTGAGTCGGTGATGCCATCCAACCATCTCGTCCTCTATCATCCTCTTCTCCTGCCTTTAATCCTTCCTTTACCAGGCACTATAAGAGATGGAGGCACTGTGCCAGGTGGGGAATATAAGTCCTCCAAACCTCAAACCCCCACAAAGTCTTGCACCTCCTTTGTATTCTTAGGGGTTGGAAAGGGTTGCTCCTCATCAATCACAGCTTCTGGGACAGTATGCACCTTACCTGACCAAAATTAAAGTGGAAGTAATTCATTTGTGTCCTACTCTTTGCCACCCCATGGACTATAAAGTCCATGGAATTCTCCAGGCTGGAATGCTGAAGACTTTCCCTCCTCCAGAAGTTCTTCCCAACCCAAGGATCGAACCCAGGTCTCCCATACTGCAGGGGTATTCTTTACCAGCTGAGACACAAGGGAAGCTTACCTGACCAAAAGACTCCCCAAAACTACATGTTGAGGCCTGGCCTTGACTTTTCTGTGGGTTCACCACCCATCGTCTTCCTCAAACATGTTCCAGCAGAATCTGCAGAGTGTCCTGAGCAGAGACAAGTCTTCCTCTGTTAACACTCCGTCATCGGTACTTCCCTGGTGGTCCGATGGATAAGAATCTGCCTGCCAATGCAGGGGCACATGGGTTCGATCCCTAGTCTGGGAAGATCCCACTTGCCCTGGGGCAACTAAGCCCATGCACCACAACTACTGAGCCCTCGAGCTGCAACGAGAGAAAGCTGTATGCAGCAATGAAGACCTCGCGCAATCAAAAACTTTAAAAATAAGCAATAAAAAGATAGTCTGTCATCAATGTAATGAGCCCATTTTACTAATGTAGGGAAAGAGAAGAGGAACAGATCTTGGGCTACCCAAGACATACAGTGAGGCTGTGCAGGCAGCCTTGGGGAGCACTTGAAAGGTGCACTGTGGCCCCTCCCATGTGAAATCAAATTGAGTGTGAGACTCAGTGGCCAGGGGTCTACTGGACCTCTTATGTGAAGGCCTTTTATCAGTATATGCCTTTATGCACTTCGTGGGCTCCTGTTACTTGTAGCCAAAAGCAACTTTCTGATACAGACATTAACCTCACGGTTGGTTTTATAAGCTTCTTGGAAATTACGTTACTTGCACATTGCTATATCAGCAACTTTGACTTATGCATCTGGGATTTTTCTGTCTTCTCTATCTTCAGATGAAATTAACTGATCTTAGATGGGGCATATGTTGCAATCATTCTAAGAAATCTCTGTGGCTTTATGTGAGAGGCCATTATACTTTGCTTGAAAATGACACAACAGCTTTGGTAAAATTATGGTACTACTATGGTGGATGACTGTCCAGCAGTCAAGACTTGGAGCTTCCGATTCAAGGGGTGCCGGTTCGATCCCTGGTCAGGGAACTAAGATCCCACGTGCCATTCAGGCAAAAAATAAAATTAGTAAATAAATAAAGCTAATTCCTGGTTGCTTAAAAAATCCTTTAAAAATTATGGTATGACTGGACAAAGTTTCATAATGGACAACAATCTAGGAACAAATAGATATCTGATCCAATAAAATCCAATTTTCAGATGGTATATTTCCTAGTCACATTTTAATTTCTCAGCTCACAATCACTCAACCCAGCATTCATACATGTCTATAGTAATGTGAAGTGCGCTCTCGCTCAGTACTGATTTTGATGACATTGTTCTAGTTGCACCAATTCTCTTTTATTTTTTAATCACAATATTTATCCCTCAATGAATAATTTTTGAGCCATTGATCCATTTTTGTGATTTGGGGATATAACACAACACAATGGAAACCATGAAAATTGCACGTATAATGAAGGGAAACAATCACACACATAGGAAAATAAAATGAAAATAGCACCATTGCCTGAATGTTAAACTACCGTCCTTGGAGCCCAGGGACAAGCTTCAGGAGCACAATTTTAAGGATATGGCAGGATTTCTGTGAAAGTCACTGGGATCAAATGTGTGAGATGCATGGGTTTAAAACTGTTTCTTGTCTTTTTTTCCCCCCTCTAAAACAGCATTTAGGGAACCTTTGGAGGTTTGTGGAGCACATTTTGAAAAACAACACTCTAAAACCCAGTTTTCATAAGGTCTAAATTGGAGCCCAGCTTAATGAATTTCATCATAACTGGTCCTTCTGGAGATCCCCAAACTTCCAAATTCAAAAGGGTTTGGTACCCTATGGTGGATGGGTGATAATTTGGGGTGGAGGTGAAGGAATGGCTTCCCTTCAAATCACATGGTCAACTGCCTCCCCTTCTATTTTTCCAGTTAAAACATCCATGTGGCCCAAGCACCTTATTGGAGGCGTCAGTAGGATCTGTCCAGTGAATGGCCTGCTGTATGTTGACTCCTAGCTCGGCACCAGACACCACATTGACTGTTATACTGAGATAGGTGGAATTATAATAAGAATGACCTTATTTGGGGGCAGCAGGTGCCTGAGAGAGGACTTCAAAGTGCTCTTCAGTCACCAACCATACGTAAACAATGTCATCTTCAGTACATCCCAGGATTTGTAAGAAGCATCTGTGTATTGCTTCACAAGCTGGGGAGTTCCGAAGTTGCACTGTGAGTAATGGGGAACCACTGAGGATGGTTGAGGATGCGTGCCATGTTTAGTACTGTATTTTAGGAGGATCATCAGTGGTTACTGGAGGAACAGAGACTGGAGCCTGAGGCTTTTGTCCATGGATTTCTAGGTAGAAATTTCAAGTCAAGTCGTCAGGTTGCACAGCAGGGATCCTGTCCTGGCATTACCAGTTGGAGCCTTGACAAGACCAATGCCTCCTCCCAGGAAAGGTGATTTGTACAAACACACTGCATCCTCCCAAGGACGGAAAGCAGCTGATCCCAGCTTCCCTTGCTTGGAATGCTTCTTCCTCATCAGGCCTGACAGGGGTGAGAGTAACAAGGCTAGGGAATCTCTCAGGGGAGAGCAGGTTCAAAGGAGAACAGGAGGTAGTTTCTTATCGGGCAAAAGCGAGAAGGCCAGGGAACCTCTCAGATGAGACAATAGGACAATGGGAGGTAGTATCTTATTGGGCAGCTTGGGGGTCTCCTGTCTCGTTTTCTGGGACAGTCTGCTTGTTTGCTCCTTCCATCATTTCCTTGTACTGACGTTTAAAGAAACCAACCTGTTAGGGAGGAAGGAGAAAAAAAATCAGGAAGTCCAGTGGACGAGAAGAAAAGAGATGATGGAGAGGATCAGGGATCACCATTTCTGGAACCCTATGTTCCAGCACTATACTAGGAACTTTAAATAAACAGTGTCAT
>SJYC01041607.1:0-20982 GCA_006408675.1 Madoqua kirkii | reverse complement strand
AGGCCTCCCTGTCCATCACCAACTCCCAGAGTCCACCCAAACCCATGTCCATTGAGTCGGTGATGCTCTCCAACCATCTCATCCTCTGTCGTCCCCTTCTCCTGCCCTCAATCTTTCCCAGCATCAGGGTCTTTTCAAATGAGTCAGCTCTTTGCATCAGGTGGCCAAAGCTTCAACATCAGTCCTTCCAATGAACACCCAGGACTGATCTCCTTTAGGATGGACTCGTTGGATCTCCTTGCAGTCCAAGGGTACTTGTTAGTAATTTAATCTTCTATTTTAATATTCCATTCTTCCATTTCTACCAACACTTCTGCCTGCAGTTTGTAAAGGAGACAGAACCTTCATTCAGTGTCATGTTCCTTCACCCAGTCTTGCATTTCATGACCTTTGAAATGTGACCCCCATCCCTGCCTACTCAGTGAGGGTACCTGTCCCTGGTACTCAGCCTCTCTTAATTCCGTAATTGTGTGGTTTATGCGGCCACCAGGGAAAGCTCGGGTCAGTTTAGATGCAGTGTCCACACAAACCAAGGCATGCTTAGAGCCCTCACTCAGAGGGAGGGGCCAATATAATCAATTTGCCAATTCCTCACCAGCTGGGAGCTCCCTCCAGTGGATGGCCCCAGGATCCTTTGGTTATTTAAAACATACAAGACGTGCTGTTTCTGCATTAACCAAGTCAGTGTATTTCAAGGGCAATCCAGCATCACTGACAACACACCATCCCACGCGGGCACAACTGAAGTGTGCGTTGCTAGGGCTCGTATCTGGGCTACAGCATCAGCTTCCTGATTGCCAGGGGTGTCAACATCCTCTGAGCCGGGATGTGGAGGACAATGAGAACTGACTCAGGCTCTTGCAGGCAAACCCAGATGTCTTTCCACATATCCTGACCCCACCAGTGCTTATTCATGATCATCTACCCCTCAGCTTCCCATTTTCTAAGCCATAGGGTGAATTCCTTTAAAACAGTCCAACTGTCAGTGCAAAGTGTTAACAGCCTGAGCTCACGAGCTCTCGGAGTTCAGCCCCCTGGTAGCTGTGGTTCATGCCTGTTTCCCTCCAGATGGTGTCAGTATTGAACTGAACAGTGAGTGTAGACGGGTCACCCCAACCAGTACACCAGGCAACAGAGGGAATCTCTCCCACTTCCTCCCTACAGGCCACAGGGGCAGAATTAGGGGCAGGGGAGTTTGGAGGGCAGGGTCCCCTCTGCTGCAGAGGGGTAAGACCCTTAGTCAAAGTGGGAGTTAGTGCTACAGCAGACATGGGTAGGTGACACATAGTTATCAACCTGCCCCTCAATAGAAAGGGAGGATCTTACCATGACTGCTGATTCCTCATGAGAGACTTCCCCTGGAGGAACGCTGCATGCAGTGCTAGGAACTGCTGCTCTCTGCAGGTTTATGGGGTTTGTGCCTCCTTTCGGAACCAGGACCAAAATCCTAGGGGTACTCCCTCTTGCTGTCTCTGTGACTGTCCCCACCTCATACCTTCCAGCGTCACAGAGGCATCTACCTCCCAGGAAGCCCTGCTTGGGGGATGCCCAGAGCTTTAATCTGCTTCACTGGTGTCTCGCCTTCTCAAAGGCGGCTCGTCACTCTGATCCCCAGTCCCATATGTGCCCTGACTTTCAGTTCAGTCGCTCAGTTGTGTCGAATCTTTGCAACCCCGTGAACTGCAGCACGCCAGGCTTCCCTGTTCATCACCAACTCCTGGAGCTTGCTCAAATTCATGTCCTTTGAGTCGGTGATGCCATCCAACCATCTCGTCCTCTATCATCCTCTTCTCCTGCCTTTAATCCTTCCTTTACCAGGCACTATAAGAGATGGAGGCACTGTGCCAGGTGGGGAATATAAGTCCTCCAAACCTCAAACCCCCACAAAGTCTTGCACCTCCTTTGTATTCTTAGGGGTTGGAAAGGGTTGCTCCTCATCAATCACAGCTTCTGGGACAGTATGCACCTTACCTGACCAAAATTAAAGTGGAAGTAATTCATTTGTGTCCTACTCTTTGCCACCCCATGGACTATAAAGTCCATGGAATTCTCCAGGCTGGAATGCTGAAGACTTTCCCTCCTCCAGAAGTTCTTCCCAACCCAAGGATCGAACCCAGGTCTCCCATACTGCAGGGGTATTCTTTACCAGCTGAGACACAAGGGAAGCTTACCTGACCAAAAGACTCCCCAAAACTACATGTTGAGGCCTGGCCTTGACTTTTCTGTGGGTTCACCACCCATCGTCTTCCTCAAACATGTTCCAGCAGAATCTGCAGAGTGTCCTGAGCAGAGACAAGTCTTCCTCTGTTAACACTCCGTCATCGGTACTTCCCTGGTGGTCCGATGGATAAGAATCTGCCTGCCAATGCAGGGGCACATGGGTTCGATCCCTAGTCTGGGAAGATCCCACTTGCCCTGGGGCAACTAAGCCCATGCACCACAACTACTGAGCCCTCGAGCTGCAACGAGAGAAAGCTGTATGCAGCAATGAAGACCTCGCGCAATCAAAAACTTTAAAAATAAGCAATAAAAAGATAGTCTGTCATCAATGTAATGAGCCCATTTTACTAATGTAGGGAAAGAGAAGAGGAACAGATCTTGGGCTACCCAAGACATACAGTGAGGCTGTGCAGGCAGCCTTGGGGAGCACTTGAAAGGTGCACTGTGGCCCCTCCCATGTGAAATCAAATTGAGTGTGAGACTCAGTGGCCAGGGGTCTACTGGACCTCTTACGTGAAGGCCTTTTATCAGTATATGCCTTTATGCACTTCGTGGGCTCCTGTTACTTGTAGCCAAAAGCAACTTTCTGATACAGACATTAACCTCACGGTTGGTTTTATAAGCTTCTTGGAAATTACGTTACTTGCACATTGCTATATCAGCAACTTTGACTTATGCATCTGGGATTTTTCTGTCTTCTCTATCTTCAGATGAAATTAACTGATCTTAGATGGGGCATATGTTGCAATCATTCTAAGAAATCTCTGTGGCTTTATGTGAGAGGCCATTATACTTTGCTTGAAAATGACACAACAGCTTTGGTAAAATTATGGTACTACTATGGTGGATGACTGTCCAGCAGTCAAGACTTGGAGCTTCCGATTCAAGGGGTGCCGGTTCGATCCCTGGTCAGGGAACTAAGATCCCACGTGCCATTCAGGCAAAAAATAAAATTAGTAAATAAATAAAGCTAATTCCTGGTTGCTTAAAAAATCCTTTAAAAATTATGGTATGACTGGACAAAGTTTCATAATGGACAACAATCTAGGAACAAATAGATATCTGATCCAATAAAATCCAATTTTCAGATGGTATATTTCCTAGTCACATTTTAATTTCTCAGCTCACAATCACTCAACCCAGCATTCATACATGTCTATAGTAATGTGAAGTGCGCTCTCGCTCAGTACTGATTTTGATGACATTGTTCTAGTTGCACCAATTCTCTTTTATTTTTTAATCACAATATTTATCCCTCAATGAATAATTTTTGAGCCATTGATCCATTTTTGTGATTTGGGGATATAACACAACACAATGGAAACCATGAAAATTGCACGTATAATGAAGGGAAACAATCACACACATAGGAAAATAAAATGAAAATAGCACCATTGCCTGAATGTTAAACTACCGTCCTTGGAGCCCAGGGACAAGCTTCAGGAGCACAATTTTAAGGATATGGCAGGATTTCTGTGAAAGTCACTGGGATCAAATGTGTGAGATGCATGGGTTTAAAACTGTTTCTTGTCTTTTTTTCCCCCCTCTAAAACAGCATTTAGGGAACCTTTGGAGGTTTGTGGAGCACATTTTGAAAAACAACACTCTAAAACCCAGTTTTCATAAGGTCTAAATTGGAGCCCAGCTTAATGAATTTCATCATAACTGGTCCTTCTGGAGATCCCCAAACTTCCAAATTCAAAAGGGTTTGGTACCCTATGGTGGATGGGTGATAATTTGGGGTGGAGGTGAAGGAATGGCTTCCCTTCAAATCACATGGTCAACTGCCTCCCCTTCTATTTTTCCAGTTAAAACATCCATGTGGCCCAAGCACCTTATTGGAGGCGTCAGTAGGATCTGTCCAGTGAATGGCCTGCTGTATGTTGACTCCTAGCTCGGCACCAGACACCACATTGACTGTTATACTGAGATAGGTGGAATTATAATAAGAATGACCTTATTTGGGGGCAGCAGGTGCCTGAGAGAGGACTTCAAAGTGCTCTTCAGTCACCAACCATACGCAAACAATGTCATCTTCAGTACATCCCAGGATTTGTAAGAAGCATCTGTGTATTGCTTCACAAGCTGGGGAGTTCCGAAGTTGCACTGTGAGTAATGGGGAACCACTGAGGATGGTTGAGGATGCGTGCCATGTTTAGTACTGTATTTTAGGAGGATCATCAGTGGTTACTGGAGGAACAGAGACTGGAGCCTGAGGCTTTTGTCCATGGATTTCTAGGTAGAAATTTCAAGTCAAGTCGTCAGGTTGCACAGCAGGGATCCTGTCCTGGCATTACCAGTTGGAGCCTTGACAAGACCAATGCCTCCTCCCAGGAAAGGTGATTTGTACAAACACACTGCATCCTCCCAAGGACGGAAAGCAGCTGATCCCAGCTTCCCTTGCTTGGAATGCTTCTTTCTCATCAGGCCTGACTGGGGTGAGAGTAACAAGGCTAGGGAATCTCTCAGGGGAGAGCAGGTTCAAAGGAGAACAGGAGGTAGTTTCTTATCGGGCAAAAGCGAGAAGGCCAGGGAACCTCTCAGATGAGACAATAGGACAATGGGAGGTAGTATCTTATTGGGCAGCTTGGGGGTCTCCTGTCTCGTTTTCTGGGACAGTCTGCTTGTTTGCTCCTTCCATCATTTCCTTGTACTGACGTTTAAAGAAACCAACCTGTTAGGGAGGAAGGAGAAAAAAAATCAGGAAGTCCAGTGGACGAGAAGAAAAGAGATGATGGAGAGGATCAGGGATCACCATTTCTGGAACCCTATGTTCCAGCACTATACTAGGAACTTTAAATAAACAGTGTCATTTAGACTCTGCCACAGTTCTGTGAGCTGGGTAGAACCACCTTCAGAATGAGAAACCAAGACCCATCATGGACCAAACATGCCAATGGCCAAGGGAAGAATCAGTGGTGGCATCAACATTAAATCCAGGACTTTCACATTCTAATTTGCCTTCCAGGGAAACATGTAAAGAGGTGAAGAAGAATGGAAAAGAAATGGAGACAGATTAGAGGAGGCTTGAGAATCAGACAGAAAGACATGGAGTCCACTGGGGACAGTGATGTCACAGGTGGCTTCCCTGGTGGCTCAGCAGTAAAGAATCCACCAGCAATGTAGGAGACATGGGTTCGATCCCTGGGTTGGGAAGATCCCCTGGGAGAAAAACATGACAACCCACTCCAGTATTCTTGCCTGGAAAATCCCATGGGCAGAGGAACCTGGTGAGCTTCAGTCCATGGGGTCGCAAAAGAGTCAAACACGACTTAGTGACTAAACAACAACAACAGATGTCACCAGTGGGAAAGGGATCTCTTTAGGAAGAACTGGAGTCACAGGATTGACTCCACGGTGAGCTCTTTCTTACACTATAGAAAGAGTGGGATCAAATGCTGGCGGTCTCAGGAGTGGGATAAAAACACTCACCTTGTACAACAGGGCTGTGATGAGGGCCAGGAGCAGCAGTCCTCCCATAGAGCTGCCCACAATGAGGGGGATGGGGTTGTAGACCTCATACTTCTCCAGCACCAGCTCCGTCTGGAGTGGAGATGACCCCATCAGAAAGGTTCAGGACTCCTGCAGTCCCAGACTCCTCCCAGGTCCCCTTGAACTCCCTCTCCTCCTTCATCAGGCTCCGTTCCAAGGGGTGGGATACAGAAGGACTCATGGGCTTAGGAACAACCGTCCTGCCTGGGGTTCTCCATCCATCCTGCCTCTCTCCAGGCTTGCAAGCACCCGACTTAGCATCATGGATTTAGCATCAGGAACTGCCTGACCAGCCTGGCCACTCCCTGCCACATGATCACTACCTGAGCTCTCAAAAAGGTCTCCTGTCCTGGAAGCTGAGAATACACAAGTCTGTTGAAGGTGATTTCAGCCACGCTCATGACCAGCACCTTCTTCTGCCGTGTCTGTAAAAGAGAAGGGGAGAGCTGGGAACTAGCTGTAGTTGGATGGGCAGGAGGGCTCGGGGATAGAGAAACGCCCTGGCTTGAGGTAGGCACAGACACATCAGACTCCACCTGAGTCTAGGAAGGGACTCTGCTCTTAGAATTACACACCTGGCTGACCCAGCGGAAGCTGAGGTTGCCCTTCAGGATGAAGTCAAGTTCCTCCTGGATGCCGAAGGAGGGGATGTCACAGTGGAACCTCAGGCAGTCAGCGATGGAGCAGTCCTGGAGGTAGAGAAGTGGTGTCAGGCCAGAGGAAGATGGGTTTGAAGGTAGAAGGCAGTGTTCAACTGTCTGATTTGAGAGGAGCTGCCACATTGGAGCTCAAGCAGGCTGGTCAGCAGACATCCATCTGATATAATACATATTTCTGAATCAAATCCCTCTACGGAAGTATGGAAGTGTGGCTTCCAGTGGGGGACCACCCAGGGCCCTCTCACCAGGACAGGCTTCTTCTTAAAGTGGGTCAGGAAGTCAGACTCTGTGGGCGCTGTTCTCTCTGAAGAGCACTGAATGGAGGGGTTCTAGGGAAAAGGCACAGGGAGAAAGCATGTGAGGGGTCATCAGGGACTCACGAAGACCGAGGAGTCCAGGTAGGGCTTCCCTGGTGGCTCAGCGGTAAAGGATCTGCCCACTAATGAGGGAGATGCAGGTTCGATCCCTGCATCGGGAAAGATCCTCTAGAGGAGGAAATGGCAACCCACTCCAGGATTCTTGCCTGGAAAATCCCACGGACAGGGGAGCCTGCTGGGCTACAGTCTATGGGGTCACAAAAGGGTTGGACACGACTGAACCATTGAAGAACACAACAAAAAGCCACAGGGAGTCCAGGGAGAGGGCGTTAGTGGAGGACCCATAGAGCCTTTTGAGTACCTGGGGGCTGAGGACCTCTGTGTTCTTCCACACTGCCACCTGGTTCAGCTCCACAGGCACTGAGATGTCGATGCTGGCAGGCAGCTCTCTCTGCCCCAGGTTATTCACCTGCATGGAGGACGGTGAGGGCCAAGATCATGCCGAGCCCCCTGCCCTCCTGGATCTCTGGCTCCTGGGCCCCCCACCCCAGGCCATGTTCCCAAGTCACCACACGTGCCTGGAATCTGTGCTGGGCCTCCCTGCTGCCCTCCTCCTGTGAGGCCGAGAAGTTGAGGTACTTGGTGGATTGCTCGTGGCTGCAGGGAGAGGAGGCAGGAGTGGATGAGAAGTTCCATTAGGGCCTCCTGAGGAGACTCGGGGTGGGAGAGTGACAGGACTGGTGGTCAGAGGGCCCCTGGGCTGGTCGGGAGTGACTTGAGGTAATGGGACAGTACAGGGAGCCGGGCTGGGCTGCAGGCTGGATATAGGCTTCCTGCAGAGGCTGTCCAGAGAGGAGACTGCCAGGGCAGCCAGGCAGGGGGGTGGGGTCACAGGGACTGCTGAGAGCTCTGTCTGACCCAGGGGGAGGGGGCCAGGGCCTGCCCTCTCTGTGCCTGGGTCTTCCTTTCGGGCCTCTGTGGACTCGGAGGAGGCCAGATGGGCGGGTGGAACACTAGGAAGGTGTAGGGAGATTCAGGCTGATGCTGCTGACGAATGTCTACTGGACCCACCCCTTCTGGCTCCCTGGGATTTCCCCTGGGGCTCTTCTCTCCTGTTTCCTGTTTTTCTTCCTTCCTTCCTTCCTTCCTTCCTTTCTCCCTCCCTCCCCCCCACCCCCTCTTTCTTCCTTTCTGCTTGTGAGCTCTTAGTTCCTCGACCAGGGAGCAAACCTGCAGCTCTGGCAATGAAACCTCAGTCTTAGCCATAGGACCGCCAGAGAATTCCCTCCTCAGCTTTTCTGGGCCTGGAGTTTGCAGGTGGAGATGGGCCCAACACGGACTGTCCACTGGGTATCAGTGCAACCACACCTTGAGGCTGCGCTCAGCCCCAGCCTGGCCCCTCCCCAGGGGGCTGCTCTCATTTCCGGGGCCCCCCCCTGCCCGACTCCACTCCTTGCACACCTGCCCTTCACCTGCACCACAGAAATTCGAACCCCCACTCCTACTCTGAAGTGTCATACTTCTCTAAGAAGGGCCCCTCCAAAACACGCCAGCTTGTCCTGGGGCCTCTGTTAAATGTGGGCTATGACGATAATAACATTATAATTATTGTTATCAATAGCCACAAAAGCACTCGATTGATTAGTAAGGGCTGCTAGTGTGTCATCTACTTATTGAAAGGGTAGTGATAAAACTTAACTTTGAGGGACTTCCCTGGTGGTCCAGTGGGTAAGAATCCACCTTCCAGTGCAGGGAACTAAGATCCCACATGCCATGGGCCACTAAGCCCATGAGCTGCAACTAGAGAAAGCCTGAGCACCGCAACGAAGACCCAGCACGGTCAAAAAAACAAACAAGCAAACTTAAACTCAGCAGAGGTTCAGCTCCTACAGAGAGAGAATTCCCCACGCCCCACAGCGTGATGGGCGAGGACCCCCTGGAGGTCGTGGCGTGGCACCTGCTGATCACGACGTAGACGGCATACTTCACGGGGAGCTCCAGCTGGAAGGCGGTCTTGCTTGTCTTGGGGCTGTTATTCTCACTGGAAAAAGAGGAGGATCCCAGCTGGCAAGTTCCCCAGGGGAGGAGACTGAGACGGAGCGGGCGCTGCCCGGGGCCTGGCCCAGCTCACCTGCTCACATTGGCGGCAAGCAGCAGCTTGTCTCCCAGGGTGGCCGTGGGGGAGACGTGAAAGGTGACCGTGAAGGTGATCTGGGGAGGAGGCAGAAAGGGGAGGAGGTCACCAAGGAGTGGGCTGCGTGGGGGCCGGGGAGGAGGTGTGGGCAGAAGCAAGGCTGACCTGGGCGCCCTCACGGAAGATGAAGTGGTTGACACTACAGCGGGTGCTTCGGGTGCCCTGGGTCCTGGTGGGGGCGCTGTCACAGGTCAGGCGCAGGGAACGCGACTGAGATGGTTCTGGGGAAGCACAGATGAACCAAGGCAGCCGAGAACTTGTTAGTGTCCTGACAAAACTCTATACAGAAGTGACAGTTACCTGCAATTTACCTTAAGGTTATGTTTTGTTTTGTTTTAAATTTTGGGCTTCCCTGGTGGTCCAGTGGTTGAGAAGCTGCCTTGCAGTGCAGGGGACACGGGTTTGATCCCTGGTCCTGGAAGATTTCATATGCCTCGGGGCAACTAAGCCCCTGTAATACTGAGTCTGTGCTCTGGAGCCCAGGAGCCCAGGAGCCACAACTGCTGGGGCCCTGGGGCCCTCGATCCCATGCTCCACAACAAGAGAAGCCACTGCAGCGAGAAGCCCAAGCACCTCAACTAGAGAGCAGCCCCCGATCGCCATAACAAGAGAAAAGCCCTCCCACAGCAACGAGGCCCCAGCACAGCCAAACATAAAGAAATTGGCGTGACTTAAAAAATTGTTTTTTAATCCTTAAACACTATCTGGTCAAATTTCATCCTAAGGTAGAAATCCCAGATTTATTGTTAATAGCATTTCCCCTTTTTAAAATTCACAGTTCTTTTTAAAAGATTCGTATTATGAAAATTTCAAATCTCCTCAAATTGGAAAAACAAGGTAAATCCACCCCATATCCCCATCACTCAGATTAAATTACTGACATTTTTCTACTCTGTTTTGTTCACCTGTTTTCCACTTTTTCTCCCCTGAATTATTTAAAGCACATTCCTAATATCACAGGGCTTCCCTGGTGGCTCAGAGAGTAAAGCGTCTGCTTGCAATGCAGGAGACCTGGGTTTGATCCCTGGGTCAGGAAGATCCCCTGGAGAAGGAAATGGCAACCCACTCCAGTACTCTTGCCTGGAAAATCCCATGGACAGAGAAGCCTGACAGACTACAGTCCATGGTATCGCAAAGAGTCGGACACGACAGAGCGACTTCATTTTCTTTCTTTCACTTTCCTAATATCACATACTTTCAGTCTGGAAAGACTTCATTGCATACCACCAACAGATAAGAGTACTTTTTAACATAAGCACAAGGCTCAACAAAATTAACAATAACTCCTTAAGATCAGCTGATATCCAAGTCATGTTAAGTTGTTCTAAATTGTATCCCAAAATGTGAAAGTTATAGCTCATTTTCAGAAGCAGTAGCTGGTACTTCCCTGGTGGCCCAGTGATTGCGACTCTACACTCCCAACACAGAGGGCCTAGATTCAATCCCTGGTCAGGGAAGTAGAGCCCATATGCCACTATTGAGAGTTCCCATGCGTCAACTAAGAGATCGCACATGCCACAAATAAGACCCAGCGTAGCCAAGTAAATACATATTTTCAAAAAGTAAATAAGAGCTGTATCCAAAAAAGGTCCACATGTGGCATCTAGTTGGTGTGTCTAGAAGTACCTCCAGTGACAGGGTGTTCACCCTCACAAGGCAGCTGGAGTCTGTCATTCCTAGACAAACTCCTAGACAAACATTCCTAGAAATACATTCATCATGTATTTCTTCATACATTGATCAAAGTACGCTTCCATTGGGAAGTCTGGCTTCAGAGACACATGGGAGAGCAACCAAACATAAAATGTGGACCTAGTTTAAATGCTGGTTCAAATAAACCATTTCAAAGGATATATTTGAGACAATTAAGGGAATTTGATTATGGGCTAAATACCAAGAAATTATTCATTTTAATGGGTGTGATCAGGGCTATGGGGTCATGTAAGACAGTTCTACTGTCCAGACAGTGAAACAGGAAGATGTATGATGACAGGATGTCTGGGATTGGTTTTAAGATATTTAAACCAAATGAAAACAGGTGAAACAATGTAGGAAAATGCTGATTATTGTTGCATCTGGGCAATAATTTAGGAGGTTTGTGGAACCACTCTCTTCTTTTGTAAATGTTTAACAAATTTTTCATAATAAAATGTTTGTTAAAAATCTCTCTTTGACTCCCTATGGCCCTGGTTCTGTCTTCTAGAACAGGGATTACCATATGGCAGCCCAGCATGAATTTGTATAAATAAAGTTTTATTGGAACACGGCCATGCTCATTCATACATATATTGTCAATGGCTGCTTTCACTTTAGATCAGCAAGAATGAAGACACTGTGTGGCCCACAAAACTGAAATATCTACTCTCTAGCCCTTTATGGATAAAGTATGCCAAGCTCTAATCTACAGTAACCAATAAATCCAACTCATTCTTCCACAGGACAGTATTTTATTTAAAATTTTCTTCTCTATTTTATTTTCTGAGCCACAAGGCTTTTGGAATCTTAGTTTTCCTCGACCAGGGACTAAACGTGGGCTATAGCAGTGAAAATCCTGCATTGTAACCACTGAACCACCAGGGAATTCCACAGAACAGTGTTTTAAAATATTTGAAGGCTGAGGTATGTTTTCCTTTAAAAGAGAGCAATGACACCCCACTCCAGCACTCTTGCCTGGAAAATCCCATGGACGGAGGAGCCTGGTGGGCCACAGTCCATGGGGTCACTAAGAGTCAGACACGACTGAGCGACTTCACTTTCACTTTTCACTTTCATGCATTGGAGAAGGAAATGGCAAGCCACTCCAGTGTTCTTGCCTGGAGAATCCTAGGGACGGGGGAGCCTCATGGGCTGCTGTCTATGGGGTCACACTGAGTGGATATGACTGAAGCGTGCTGCAGCAGCAGTTATACCATGCATAATACAAAAAAATAGAAGGCAGGGTCCCTGCGGTTCTCACATTAGCATCCTCCTGGGAACTGATTCCTGACTGTCATTCTTAAAATGCCAAGCTCAGAGCTGAACACAGAATGAGTTGAGGCATGCCACAGCAAACACAACCACATCCATCTAACCATGATCAGTCCAGTCCTCTTGGCTTTCAAGAATGCTAAACAGATGAAGACCTGCCTGAGCACTGAAGCCAACACAGGAGTCTCTGCTGGGCCCCTGCCATCAGCCTTTCCTTCCCCAGAGGGGACAGTACCTGGCCTCCGGTCACACGTCGGTAAGACAACCCTGGAGGGTAGAAGAAGGTGACTGTGGTTCCATAGGAGTCCTCGCCATCATTCCACACTCTCACGTTCAAGTTCAGCTCCAGGTTACTCCCCACCATCAGGGTCTTCAAGCTAGCATTGAGGCAGAGGAGAGAAGGTGATTCTGTGACTGAGGCTGAAAATGGGGTGGGGATGAAATGCAGAATGGGGAAGTGGGGGGAGAGACAGGGACAGTGTGTCTGGGTCCAGAGCCCTGAGTAGAGACATTAGGAAGAGCCAGGGACAGGAGCCCTGGGTTCCAGGAGGGGGCCTGGGGAACCAGGGTGGGTCTAAGGGGCTGGACACTCACTCTGAGACCCCAAAGGAGATGCTGAGGTCGTCCTGGCAGACGTGATCCTCGCCACAGTTCTTCTCAAAGGGGAGCTGAGAGGGAAAGCAAAGCAGGGTTTTCCCTCGAGATCTAGAGTCCACCCCCTCCAGCCCCTCTGGAAAAGGCCAACCCCAGGACTCACAGACGTTGTGAAGTATCTCTGGGCATCCACTGCCAGCATAGGCTGGAGGTTTCTTAGGCTAGTGATGGGCTTGCCCACCAGGGAGAAGTTGAGCGCAGGATGATGGGGGTCACTGAGTCCTCCACACAGTCCTGGGGGATGGATACAGGAGAAAGCAAGAAATGCACCCTCGCAGCCACCAGCTAGGTCCTGTTTCCTCATTCATAAAATGCAGTGACAATGGTACCAACCCACAGCCCCTCGTAAACGCTCATCGCTAGGATCTGCCTGTGGAACTGCTGCTGTGATTGTCCTTCATCTTGAGTATCCTTCCCCAGCCTCCCACAGGCTCCCTCATTGTACTCAGGGTCTCCCCAGACTATTCCCCATAGCCCCCTGAAACCCTCTCTGTTCTCTCTCCAGCTTTATCTCTTTCATCTCTATTATCTATTACCTAGGAATATTATCGACATCTATTGTCTAGGAATTCGATTCGCTTCTGATCTTTCCCCATAGCTCCCCCTGGCCACGATCATTTTGTCCACTGCTGGCTCCCTGGTGTGGAGGACAGGACCTGTCTCAGAGCAGTGGCTGGGTAAAAGAGTCCCAGCCCAATGTCCCATGGCTCTCCGAAGCAGCCTTAGGCTTCTACCTGAAATCCAGCCACGTAGCTTCCTGCTGATGCAGCCAACCTCATCCATCCTTCACTCCCTCAGTCATTCAGCTAACCTGTGTTAAGCCCCTCCTGTGGTGGAGCCAAGGCGAGGACCAGAACACATCCCTGCGTCCCTGCCCAGCCACCACCCCCCTCCAGCCTCAGAGTCGCCTCCCTCCCCAGGACCCCTCACCGGAAGGAGCAACCTCACAGCCTCGCAGTGCTGATTCAGCCCCAGCTCTCGAACACGGGTCAGATTCCAAGTCCCCGTCTCTTGGAAGATGGCACGAGGACTCAGGCGGCCAGGGTCAAGGGTTAGGTCAAAGGTCACAATACTTTGGAGGTTAACTGTAGGGGAAAATGGAGGATGGAAAAGGCTGAGAGAGGAAGAGGAACTTCCCAAGTGGGCAAGGGGCAAGGGAGGAGACAGGAGCCCTGGGCTTGGGGACTCCCGGGGTCAGGTCATCTTGGGTCAGGGGGCAATGACTCACCCAGCTGGTTCTTGGGACTTTGGGAAACACGCAGGCAGACAGTGGCCTTGCCCAGATCATGGGGAAAGGTCGCCAGCTGCTGACACTCATACACAGACCTGGCGATCTCTGCGGGTGTGATGTGAATGTTCGCCCACATCCTGAGTACCGGTCTGGTTCTGTGGGCAGAACACTGAGCTGAGGACAAGCCTCTGGTTCCGAGTCAACAACCAGGGATGGTGGTTAGAGAGGCTGGTGTCTGGTTAGAGAGGCTGGTGTCCTCGCAGACCTGGGACCACCCAGTGGGTATGTGTTCTCACCTGAGCAGCAACGCGTGCCCCTGGGCCCCCACGGCCAAGTCTGCCAGTCCATCCTGGGTGAGGTCCTGACCCCCGCTCAGCGACTGCCCGAAATACTGGAGGCTGGGGGAGAGCTGGGCGCCTGTGACCCGCTGGCCAGAGAGGAAGCGGCAAGTCAGGTTGTTATGTTTAGTCACTCAGTCGTGTCTGACTCTTTTGCGACCCCATGGGCTATAGCCCACCGGGATCCTCTGTCCATGGGATTTCCCAGGCAAGAAGAGTAGAATGGGTTGCCATTTCCTTCTCCAGGGGATCTTCCTGACCCGGGGATCCAGCTCACCTTTCCTGAATTAGCAGGTGAGTTCTTCACCACTGAGCCACCAGGGAAACCCAAGTCAGGTTGAGGGTGAAAAAAGTTGAACAGAAGCAACAAGAGGAACAGGGAAGAGGGGATGAGGGAGACAGAATGAAGGGGTGAGCCATAAAAAAAAGGCAACTCCAAGAAGTACCTAAAAAAAGGAAGTGGGAGTAGAGAAATAGTGACTAGAGACACAAGATTTCTAGGACATAAATGAAGCGGAGCTGCAAAGGCTGGCCTGGCGACCTGACTTTCACTCATTCACTTGGCTAGTTCATCTCAGGTTCCTGTTCTGGCTCCTTCACTTATGAGCCATGAGATCTTAAGCCAGGAGTCAGTCTTTCTGTACCTCAGTTTCCTCATCCCTCATCTAGAGTGATAACACCTCAGAGCACTAAATGAACTAATTCATGGAGTTCTTAGAACAGCACCTGGCGTATGGTCACTACTCAGTAACTTACCATGATGAGTATCAGGGCTAGAAGGGTCCCTTAGCAGTCACCCCCATGTCCCTCATTCTCCTTTACCCTTGCCCCTGACAACCAATAATCCACTTTCTGACTTTGTGGATTTACCTATTCTGGGCATTTCATGTAAACAGAATCACACAATATGTGGTCTTTTGATGGATCTAGCTTCTTTCACTAAGCATAATGTTTTCAGGGTTCATCCATGTGGTAGCATGTTATAGCATGTTGAGTGGACACACGTAACATGCGTCAGTGTTTCATTCTTTTCATGGCTGAATAATATGCCACTGTGTGGGTAGACTACATTTTCTTTATCTGTTCATCAGTGGATGGCCAAGACCCCCGCTCAGCGACTGCCCGAAATACTGGAGGCTGGGGGAGAGCTGGGCGCCTGTGACCCGCTGGCCAGAGAGGAAGCGGCAAGTCAGGTTGTTATGTTTAGTCACTCAGTCGTGTCTGACTCTTTTGCGACCCCATGGGCTATAGCCCACCGGGATCCTCTGTCCATGGGATTTCCCAGGCAAGAAGAGTAGAATGGGTTGCCATTTCCTTCTCCAGGGGATCTTCCTGACCCGGGGATCCAGCTCACCTTTCCTGAATTAGCAGGTGAGTTCTTCACCACTGAGCCACCAGGGAAACCCAAGTCAGGTTGAGGGTGAAAAAAGTTGAACAGAAGCAACAAGAGGAACAGGGAAGAGGGGATGAGGGAGACAGAATGAAGGGGTGAGCCATAAAAAAAAAGGCAACTCCAAGAAGTACCTAAAAAAAGGAAGTGGGAGTAGAGAAATAGTGACTAGAGACACAAGATTTCTAGGACATAAATGAAGCGGAGCTGCAAAGGCTGGCCTGGCGACCTGACTTTCACTCATTCACTTGGCTAGTTCATCTCAGGTTCCTGTTCTGGCTCCTTCACTTATGAGCCATGAGATCTTAAGCCAGGAGTCAGTCTTTCTGTACCTCAGTTTCCTCATCCCTCATCTAGAGTGATAACACCTCAGAGCACTAAATGAACTAATTCATGGAGTTCTTAGAACAGCACCTGGCGTATGGTCACTACTCAGTAACTTACCATGATGAGTATCAGGGCTAGAAGGGTCCCTTAGCAGTCACCCCCATGTCCCTCATTCTCCTTTACCCTTGCCCCTGACAACCAATAATCCACTTTCTGACTTTGTGGATTTACCTATTCTGGGCATTTCATGTAAACAGAATCACACAATATGTGGTCTTTTGATGGATCTAGCTTCTTTCACTAAGCGTAATGTTTTCAGGGTTCATCCATGTGGAGCATGTTATAGCATGTTGAGTGGACACACGTAACATGCGTCAGTGTTTCATTCTTTTCATGGCTGAATAATATGCCACTGTGTGGGTAGACTACATTTTCTTTATCTGTTCATCAGTGGATGGCCATTTTGATTATTTCCCCCTTTTGGTTGTTACATAGAACACTAATATAAACAAGAATGTGTAACTTTTTTGTGTATGGACCTGTTTTTAATTCTCTTGGGTGGAACTTCCGGGTCACCCGGTAACTCTAGAAGAGCTGTTTTCCAAAGTAGCTGCATCATTCTACATTCCCACTTACAGTGGTTGAGTATGCTGCATACTTTCACATCCTCATCAACACTTGTTATCATCTGTCTTTCTGATTCCAGCCATCCTAGTAGGTGTGACGTGATGTCTTATTGTGGTTTTGACTTCCTGACGACTGATAACTAATGATGCTGAACATCTTACGTGCGAATTGATCCTTTGTATATCACCTTTGAAGAAAAGTCTTTTCAGATCTTTTGCTTATTTTTTTAATTGAGACTTCCTTAACTTTTGCCCTCCCTTCTCAGCCTGCCCCACCCAGGGAAGGGCTCCTGCCTATGGGTATCTGGCAGGATTACTGATGGCAGGAGACAAAAAAGTCATGACATCCAGGGAGACGAGGGGGTAGGTGCACAGGCAGGTTGAGGCTCCCAGAACTAAACCGATTGGCAAAGTGAGCCAGATACAAGTGGAGCACCTGGTCAGAGACAAGAGATTGGAACCTCCCTCACCACGATTCTTGATCCACTATAAACCTTGGACAGGTCAAGGCACTTCTCTTCTCCATGCCCCAGATTTCATCTTTAAAATGTCTTTGCTAATGCCTAGCCTATGTACAGGGTAAAACTGCTAGGGGATTAAAAGACTTGGATGGACAAAGTATCAAGTCACCATACAAAGTAATGTTAGTTGCTCAGTCATGTGCTACTCTGTGCGACCCAGTGGACTGTAGCCCACCAGGCTCCTCTGTCCATGGGATTCTCCAGGCAAGAACACTGGAGTGAGTTGCCTTTCCCTTCTCCAGGGGATCTTCCTGACCCAGGGATCAAACCCAGGTCTCTTGCATTGCAGGAAGATTCTTTACCATCTGAGCCACCAAGAATCCATCTATACAAATTAAAGAATTACCAATGTTTCCATTTCTGAAGCTCCACAGATTTTGCTTGATGCCTACTAGGTGCCCAGTTCTAGGCAAAAGAGGTAAGATGAGGGAAAGAAGAATTTTTCAGGTGGCAGTTTCGAAGACAGAAAGGTGCCAGGAGGAGGTTTTGTGGCAAAAGGGATTGTGACCAAGCCTCACCTGGCTGTGGGAGGGGCTGATGCCCAGTTCTGAGGTTCCGTGGAACAGGTAGACAGCACCCTGGTTCTCCTGCTCTCCCGGTGCCCCAATGGCCACATCCGCCAGCCTGTCCCCATTCACATCCCCCAGCGCCGTCAGGGCTGCCCCGAAGCGGCCCCAGGGGTGGCCCGGCTCCCCTCGCAGGACAGCATCACACTTCCACTTAGTCCTCTGCAGAACGAAAATGGTGTCAGGTCCCACCCCAGGGACCCCTCCATCCCACTGCCAGACCCTACCCAGCCCGGGTCTCATCAGCTACTCACCCTCCGGGGAAAGGGGCACACGGTCACCTGGCCCCCCTGGGTCTGCTCGTAGAAGTGAGGGGCCCCAATGAGGACCAGGTCAGAGCTACTATCTCCATTCACGTCCATGGAGCAGAGGGAGGCCCCGAAGTAGGAGCCGATCTGGAGGGCAGAGTCGGGAGTCATCCTGTCTGCCCTCTGCCAGGGGCATGCCCCCTGGGCCGGGTCCCGCCTCTCCCCAGACACCAACACCTCCCCCAGAGGCCCTGCACCCATTTTCTCTCCTCCATCTCTACCCTTGGAGACCCCCTCCACACTCAACCTGGGTGCCTGTGACTTCAGCCTTCGGCTTCCATTGCCTGGACACCTGGGTGAAGAGGACCACCTTCCCGGTGTGCTGATGGCGGGGGGCCCCCAGGATCAGGCTCTGTACCCCCTTCCAAAGGGCCAGCTCTGTGGAGTAACCTGAAGGGGCCAGGGTCAGCACCGAGGCTTCCCCACCCCTGTCCCCTCATTCCCCAGCCCCAGGCCCCTGTCCTTCCCAGGCAGCCCATCTCCTGCCCAGCCCCCAACCACAGCCTTGTCTCACCCAGATAAGAGTCCCTCATGTCCACATGCTCCTGGGACATGTTGATGAAGGTGAGGTTCTCATTTTGGTAGTATAGGAAAGCACCTCCAGACCAGCTGAAGCTCCCCACAGCCCCCAGAACTAGTCCATCCTGAGAGGAAAGGATTTCAGGGTGAGCAGGTGGGAAAAAGACAACCCATTCTGAAGAAATGCCTGCCGCTGACTCCACCCACTCATCAGATACCCACTCTTGCCTTCCCTCCTCTGTCTCTGCCTAACCCTACATCAATGGGCTGAAAGGGGCCCCACTCACAGGCATGAACACACCACTGAAGCCCTCCTGAGACATCTCCAGTTCGAAGGAACTACTGCTTATGGTCTGCGTACCTAGGGAAAGGTATGACATCTAGGTTCTGTGGGGGAAAGACAAGCTTTGCCAGGTTCAAGGAGAATCTCAGCTTTAAGAGGATCTCATGTGTGTGCTAGTGCTAGATTGCTTCAGTCGTGTCTGACGCTATGTGACCCCATGGACTATAGCCTGCCAGGCTCCTCTGTGCATGGGATTCTCCAGATAAGAATAGTGGAGTGGGTTGCCATGCACTCCTCCCGGGGATCTTTTTGACCCAGGGGTCAAACCCACGTCTTCTGTGCCTCCTGCGTTGCTGGCGGATTCTTTACCACTGAGCCACTGAGGAAGCCCAAGAGGATCTCATGTTGGAGACTAAATACCCAAAGAGAGGAACTGGCCCATGACAAAGGAGTCCAGGTTCTAGAAGAAAAAAGGATTTATAGGTGAGGGCTTCTGAAACGAGTAGTTCCATCTCTGACTTACCCTCAATGGCAAAGATCTTCTCTTTCAGTTGTTTCTGAATGTCTCGCAAAGCATCAAAGTTCTCCACTTGAAATACATGCTCTTTAGAGGGTGTGGAGGCAATGTCGATTAATTCTTGCAAGGAATTTGTGTATCGAAATGCTGATCCCACCTGTCCCCAGCAAAGACCAACTCAGTGAAAATAATCCGAACTATAACATGCCTGCTGGATACTGGGCTCCTCCAGTAACCCTGCAAGGTTAATATAATTACAGCCAGCGAACAGGCAAGAAAAACGAGGCTCAGACAGCATGGAGGAGTTTCAGGAAAAGGATGAATGTCCCCCAGGCTGGGACAAAGTTTTCATCCTGAAGGCAAAAGAAGCTAGGAGAGCTGGGGGCTTCTGTCCTAAAAGGGAAGGTGCCTTAAGAAGACTTGAGGGGAGGAGGCAGAGTAAAGGCATTCCCCCATCCTACCCCAATTGCATATCGGATGATGCCGGCGGCCTCAGCCCGGGGAATGACATCCCTGTAATCCACGTTTTCTGTTTTCTCCCCATCAGTGATGACGATGAGGATTTTGGAGGCGTCTTTTCGGGCCCCGTAGGCGGCACTGAGCAGTCGATCTCTGTCAGAGAAGAAGAGGGTCCAGAGGCCAGTGAACAGAGCCGCTGCTTGGCCCCTGATGCCTTTGTGAGAACGAGGGGATGCTCTGTCCCACCCGGAGGCCCCTGGCTTGGTCAGGAAACCACGGACTGAATTTCAGTGCCCATCTCTCCCTTCGCTCCGAGACAGATGGGGCCCTGAAGGAAGACTCAGATGCTTTAAGGGGAGGACCTAGGAGGAGTCAGAACTCACGTGACCAATCGGATGGCTGAGGCCGTGTGCGTCCACCCTTGCAGCTGCCAGACGGAATTCAGGAGGTTTAGTGGGTCTGAGCTGGTAGCGAAGTCTTTGAAAGTGAAGTGCTCCTTGAACTTGTCGGAGAACTGCACCAGGGAGAACTGGCAGAACCAAGCAGCGTTGCGGGTCAGGCCTTAGCAACGCCACCTCGAGGCTCCTCCCACAGGCCTCCCCCGGGGCGGGGTGGGGCGGGGCTACACCCCGGCCTTCCCGCCCTTGAGGGCACACCTGGGAGCTGGGACGCTGGAACTGGCTCATCACGGCCTTCACGAAGTTCAACATTTTGGTAAAATCGCTGGAGGAGATGCTGCCTGAGCCGTCGATCAGAAAGGCGATGTCCTGATCCTGCCTTGGGCACTCTGGGGGAGGAGATGGCACCGGTCCCCAGAGGGACACTCACAAAGCCCCGGGTCTCCTGGCCGTAAGACGAGGAGTTTCCCTCCCAGGAGCTGCCCTGACTCCTGCCTAGAACACGATCCCCCGGTCTCCCAAAGTCTCCAAAGAGGCCACATCTGTGATTCAGCTGCTCACACCTGGTTGATTAAAAAGTAACAATTCGTCCAGTCCAGATGGTGAGAGGCTGGGGCCCCTCCTTCTACCTCAACTATCCGTGCCCCGACCCCTGACCTTTCTCCACTTTCTCTCCCACTGTCCCCACTGTCCAGCAGTAAAAAGACACTGCTCCAGCCCCAAACTACTTTTGTTAAATATTTAAACGAAATCCATCCTCAGAAGAGACAGCTCGGGGACTTCCCTGATGGACCAGTGGTTAAGAATCTGCCTGCCAATACAGGAGACACGGTTAGATCCCTGGTCCTGGAAGATCCCACATGCTGTGGGGCAACTAAGCCTGCACACCGCAGTTACTGAAACCGGTGCATCCTAGAGCCCTTGATCCACAACAGGAGAAGCCACTGAAACTGAGAAGCCTATACACTACAGTAAGGAGTAGCACTACCCTCCGCC